>JAAXCT010003036.1:0-47079 GCA_012490785.1 Eragrostis nindensis | reverse complement strand
CACATCCATTTTGGAGCGATGCCTTCAATTTGCACCCAGGCTTCAGTTAACTCACTGAAGTGATCAATGTCTCCATGCCATTCCACCACCTCCACTTGCACGCCTTCTTTCCTCAAATTGAAGGAAGGAAGGTTCAATTTGCACCCAGGCTTTACTCCTTTCTTCTCTCCAGTTAAGACGTACAAACGGGTTGCTTTGCTCTCCTTATGCCTTTCTTCTCTTGGACTCTGACGGATAGAAAGGTTGCTTTACTCTCTTTAGTATTTATGCCTTTCTTCTAAGAAGTGGGCGTTAGCTCACTGTTTACGCCTTCCTTGATGCTGCTCTCTTCTGAAGCCTAAATGGCACGTAGCGTGTTATTTACAGATTCTACATTAACAAGTGACTAATTTAATGTAAAATTGTGTAACACAAGACTTATTTGAAATTGCATATAGTGATTCCTTTCTACAATCTCTCACTAATATAAAGGATCGATCAGTTGCCCTGTCACCCACGTCATACATCCAAATCACTGGCTGCATGTTCTTTTTTATCCGTCGCATAAATAGTTGGACAAGTAACCCTGCAGCTTGCTAGTGTTGCTCTCTTCTGAATGAACCAATGGTACATGCGACAGACGAATATAAGATGTCACAGCCCGTTAATCACAGCTAAACCAAGAGCCAAGTTTGTGTCTTACTTTTTGGTGGGATGAATGTATAATCTTGGAACCATTATAAATGTCTTTTTCTATACATCACTAAGATAATAGAGTGGAGAAAGGATATCTTTCACTGATCTGTATTTATTGCAGCATGGAAAACCATTCATTCGTCCATCGTCTCATGCTCTGAAATGTCCCGTCAAAAGCAGCAAATGGCTAGAAGTTTTTGGTTCATAACGTCTCCCACATTCCCACGAAACTAATGGCCATCATGCGTATGCGCGCCCTATGTTTCACACAAATGTCTATTGATATAAATCCGGGTCCCACTACACATATACACTATACGGCATTTTAGTTTGTACTCAAGATACAGAAAACAGAGGAGGAAGATGAGAAGAGGAAAACAATAAGAAAAGCTATGCACTGCATTTTGAAGTAGGAATATGAGGCAACAAGGAAACAATGAGGACTTTGGAGGATTCACAATGAACAACGTGGGGAAGAACATCTAGCATCGGCACACTATCTATTATATATATATTTGACGACGAAAAGAAGCCGCCACGTTCGCTCTAAAATGCTAGAAATTCTCACGTTAATCCGAGAAAATAAGAAGAGAAAATTACCCACCACTGCCATTATGAAACAACTAGACTATAAACCCGTGCACTTGCACGGGCTAATGTTCTTGCTAAATAACTGTGTCCGGGTGAAATAACTTTATAAGAGATATTTTATGAAACACCTGATTTGTGCTCGAGAATATTAATTTCAAAAGTAGAAATTATTTTGTGAAAATACACCTTTCTGGTTTCTCAAATGAAAACTCAACTATCCTTTTGAATAAACAAAATTCAATAATTATCTTATAATACAAACATTTCTTGTTTCTCTAATCTATAGGACATGGGTCATACTGCAAAAAGAAGGTGTTCATCCTTTACATTTTTTATCTCGTGACTTTTTTTGCTCCTTATACAAACTTATTTTTCTTATGATTAAATGAAATTTCTTCATTTCACTTAATCGCTCTAGTAAACTTCTGATCAGATCCTTGATTTTCCAAGTACTCAAATTTCTTATTTCCCTGATATCCTCTTATGTCATATTCCAGATTCGTTTATCAACCTTTGTCCTCCATGTCTATTTCTTCATAATCTCTTTTTATCAAGGCTGATTATGTGTACACAACTGTTCTTGTCTCAGGCTAATTATTTATTTCCAACAACCACACATTTTTTCTACATAAAGTCCCACCTCCCTATCAATGCAAGTCTCATAAGCCTTTAACATATGGCTGACATAGCATATCTGGGGTGCCGGGCATGCCGCATTGTGTGTGTTTGTCGCGAGGAGTGCAATTGCCATATTTACATACATGTACGTGAATCTGAAGGCACGGATGTTTCATGGACTACAAACATCCAGGCTACCATATATGTCTTTGATGAAAAGTATTAGGAATTATAGGTATTTTTTGGTTATTTTATATACTTCCAAATTTTACTATTTTTTATTCATAATGGCATGATGGATAATTTAGAAATAGAAATCAATGGTCTTTTCGGCTATATTTCTATTTTTGAATTTAATTATTTTTTGACTTATAGTGGCATGGTGGGTAATTATAAATAGAAATTAGGGGTATTTTTTGGCTACTTTTTATAATTTCGAATTTATCTTTTTTTTACTCATAATTGCATGATGGGTAATTTATAAATAGGAATTAAGGGTATTTTTGGCTATTTTTATAATTTTGAATTTATCTTTTTTTACTTATAATGGCATGGTGGGTAATTTATAAATGGCAAATTTGTCTGGAGCACACTGAGAAACCGTGGAATTATCTGGAACACACCGCCAATGTCGAATTCGTCCGGAACACACTACGAAATTGTGGCAATTGTCTGGAACACACCACGCCCACTAAAATATTATTTCCGGCTAGGACCTGATGCCAAAGGACATTTGTGCCCTTTGGCCATGGACGGATAAGACCAGGCTGAACTGTTCTCTTGTAACGGATCGCTCAGCTTGGCCTCCCAAAACGGATCGCTAGGGTTCTGCTCCGCTCGACTGCTGGTTCCCTCGAACGGGTCCGGCTTGACCATGCTAAGTTTCAGGCCCAGGGGTAGCCGTCGTCATTTTGGAAAATTTCTCTCACCTGTCCAGCAGCCGAAACAGTATTTTAGTGGGCGCGGTGTGTTCCAGACAATTGCCACAATTTCGTAGTGTGTTCCGGACGAATTCGACATTGGCGGTGGTCCAGCTAATTCCACGGTTTCTCAGTGTGCTCCAAACAAATTTGCCTTTATAAATAGGTATTAGGGGTCCTTTTGACTAACTTTTGTAATGGCATAGGTGGGTAATTTAGATAACATTAGATCTAAAGGCTATTGCTTATCTTACTTAATTTGTACGGCCGGATGTTTTGCTTTTTTGTGAGAATTTCTAGTTTTTCTTCCGATTAACGTGGAGGCCTCAAAAGGTCCAATTAGTAAATATAAGATTAGTCAGATAACCCCCCTAAAAATATTTATAAAATAGCAAAATTCGGAATAATATAAAATAGCAAAAAATACCCCTCTCGCATCTATTTCTAAATTACCGTCATTGCCATTATGAGTAAAAAAAAAGCTAAATTTGGAACAATAGAAAATAACCAAAAATACCCTCCACACCTATTTCTAAATTACCCTCCATGCCATTACAAGTCCAAAAAACTAAATTCGGATTATACAAAATAGCTAAAAATATCTCTAATTCTTATTTTAATTTACCAAACATACCATTATGAGCCCAAATAGCTAAGTTTTGGAATAATATAAACATCCATCCAATAAACACTTCATCCCGATTTCTAATACACCGTTATAAAAATACATCGTGACATTCTAGTTAGCATGGCACATTATCTTACTTTTAGCAGGACATATTTCCTTTGAAAGATTTATTTGTAGCAACTATGACATACGTTTGAACCGACCTCACTTCTAAAATAAAATCAAATATATTGTTATATAAGACAATAAATGATGACTCATCTCACACTCAAATTGAGGGACGGTGATAAATTCTCCAATCTTTTTCTACTATTTTATAAGTATAAAGTATAAAATAAGTAATAACAATAAACTGTATTAAACTAATGCAATAATATAAAAATATTTAAGTAGTATAGTAAGTCTAGCCACGCAAATGCACGGGCAGCTATACTAGTTATTTTAAAAGTAAAAATTTTGGTTTCCCAAAAAATCAGATCATGATTTTATATCATGATTCGAGTGTGTTCATCTCGAAAACAGTTAATTTCGCCACTAAACATGAAATGAAATATTAATCTTCTCCCATGCGTGCAAGCCAAATTTGATCACTCATTGTTGTACTCTCTCTCGTTTCGTGTCCCCATGATGCAGCAATATTTTGGTCAATTTTGTTTTTATAACGCACAGAAGAGGTTTTTGAATATCTTCCTAGTTTTATTGAACAACCAGAGTAACAACAGTATACCCCTCATGGCCAATGGCATCACACTGCTCGGGGGGATTAGCAACATGTGAGACTGCACAGCAAGGCAGACAAGCATGAATTTCCACTGTCCTGCCATCGAACACGATGATGAAGAAGATTATGGGGTGTAACATCGCACGTTCCCAGAATAGGGAGCTGGATTTTGGCAGATGAATATTCATGTGGTAATTTAAGAGGCAGAGTTGATAAATGTAAAATCAGAATGAGTAATATTTAGAACACTATTATACGCATGAACCATTTATATGACCATGTATTGGATGCCTTAAACCACTTGGGTAAACCGGTGATGATCAAAAAGTCCTGTGAGTGTGAAACGCGAATGTATGTGACTTTCAGTGCATATGTTCCACAGACTGAAAGCCATCGTTAGTTCTCTTCTGGAATGAGCTGCCTTCGAGAGTGCACATTTTCTCAATGTGATTACTTTCACAGTGACCCTGAAATTAACGTGCACGCGATGGTGCCTCGGGCAGCTGCCGAGCTTGCTCCCACGCGTGTCAATGGCCTTATTGCCTGGCTCACCCACTAGCACCAAAATCAACAAACAACAGTCATGACCCTCGTAGACAACTAGCCCCGAATAGCACAACCGCACCAGATAAGCGCGCTAATAGAGGGGGGGGGGGGGGGGGGGATATGATGGAATCCTACTCTGCCTCAACAAGGTAACCCATCAGAACTTCACGACCCTCGAGAAAGCCTATTAAGGATGTTCCCAAGACTTGCTCGATGAGAGCGACCAAGTTGGAGCACTCGACCAAGTTGGAGCACTTAGAAGTGGAGCCTTCCAAAGCCTCCGTGCGACCAAACGAAGACGTGTCAGGGAAGCAACGGAGGTGCCTATGAAAGTGCAACCGTGAAAGAGTAGCGACCTTGACAGCCCAATGTTTGCCATGTAACGGAACACGGAACAGATCACCATCGCGGATGGCGTACGAAGCAGATCACCATCACGGACGATGGCCTTCTTAAACGATGCATGCCTTGCGCTGCAGCACATTATACAGACATTCACAAGAGTAGGAGTATTAGACTGATAGGTGTGGAGTTGTTTTTGGAATGGGCGCACTGTTCCCTGAATTGATGTCCATGATTGGAGCCAAGTTGTTTACTGAATTGATGTACGTGATTGGACTATTCGCGGCGTGGTTGCTTGGAGGGATGTTGTCGAGTTAACGGTCCATTGGCCATTGTTGTTCTTGTCAGATGAGTTGCGACGGTGTGTGTATGCCGTCGGTTGATGAATGAGCTGCGAGACGTTTTGAGCACCTATTGTCGGAGAATTTGCAGCATTGTGCTTCTCTTCGGCAGTTGTCGGACGAGCTACAGTGATGTGTCTAGCAGGTGAAAGGACAGTGTGTAGTTTAGTCGGTGTTCTTCTTTTGTTCGGTTCAATATGGATTTAGTTTGGTACGATATGCAACTAGAAGATGGTACACACTGCCGTTGAACCATGTTTATTAAATAAATTTCATCCGGTGAAAACTATATATTATAATTTACAAGCGTAGTTTGGCATCCGTGTGTAGCCTTCGGAATTTGTAAGCTTCCTTCCTCCGGTGAAATTGTTCCAGCCCTTTTAACTATCTATTATCTATATACTTATAGAAGATGCAACCACAAAAAATCATTGATTGCTATTTCTCTGCAACCATGTTGCGCCACGTCATCCTCTAATATATGCACCGTCTGATCTCCAAACATCTTCATATCCTGACCGTCCATCCCCTTCCTTTTCTCCGATGAACTCCACCATCAATGGCGCTGCCCCATCCTGAATCAATGGCACCTCACCAATGGTGCTGCCCGCCTGCCCCATCAATGACGCCCCCGCAACCTGAGCTTCCTCCCTCTACGCCCCTCTTCTTTGCCCCATCAATGTTGTTAAGGTTCAGAGAGTTGGACGCTCCCCAATCAATTGTAGAAACTGCTGCCGCTGCCGTTATCTCAATGACTTCATTTGCCCTCCCCACTAACACGCCACGCCAGGGCATCATCAATCCCAGTTCTTGCTCCTGTAATTCCCTTCCCCACTAACACACCACGTTAGTGCATCATCAATTTCAAATGTTGCTCCTGTAACTCCCTTCCCACTAACTGTCCTCTCTCGCTATGCCCTTCAGTTTGGTACCCAATAAATACCTTCTTCTGTATATACAATGCCTCCAGTTTGCACCACTCTTCTGTTTCTTACAGGCAGATGTTGTGCTATCATCAACAGAAATTTTTGCAGCCTGCCATGACATCCTTTGCTAGCTGGCCGGTAGTCACTTGCTGATGCTAGCTCCGTTTCACACTCCAAATTACTCTTCGATCTGATTTCTTCTTATTTTTGTTGTTTTTATTTCTTTAGTCACCTAAACCCTTTACAGCACTGACATCATATTGTCTTTTCATGTAGATTGGTATGAATTTGAAACTAGCTCCCTATTCTTCGGATTCAGAATCAAGAACAATTTCTTCTTAATATGATCTGTGCTAGATGTTGTGCCATCATCAACTGACGACATCCTTTGCTGGTAGTCACTTGCTGATGCTAGCTCCTATTCACTCTCCAAATTACTCTTCTTATTTCTTCTTATTTTTGTTGTTTGTATTTCTTCAGTCACCTATACATCATCTGATCTTTTCCATACAGATTGGTATGAATCTGAAATTAATTATCCTTATTCTTCAGATTCAAAAGCAAGAACAATTTCCTCTTAACATGATCTGTGAGCTGACCGAAATATGAAATGATTCGCTTAATGGGAGGATGACCAATTTCTTAACACCAAGAGAATGAATTTAGTAGAAGTAATCCTATTCATCCTCCCATTATGTCGGTGTTTAGTAACTTGCCGACGAGTAAATTTATACGCGGCTCGACAGCGATTGGGGGGTTAGAGATTGAGATGAGGGTGTATACTGGTTCAGGCCGGAAAATGCTCTACGTCCAGTTCGTGGTTTTTCTTTGGATTGCTCGTAGTAGGGGTTACAAGCAGCAGGCGAGAGAGGGATGCGCTCCCAAGTCTCTGCCTTGTGTTTGTGTGTTCAAGCGTGTGCCCAAAATTTTCTCCTCCCCCCGGGCCCGGTCCTTCCTTTTATACGTCAAGGGAAGGCGGTTACAGATGGGGGAAAGAAGAAAAAAGAAAAGAGAGGAGTGATGAATGAAAGGCGGTGGAGGTGGGGTCGAGTCGTCCTCCTCGGGTCCAATGGCTTCCCTCCGCAGCCCTCTCGCTGAGTCGTGTGGTGACGTCGACCGCGTCTTGTCCGAGTACCGTGGGACGCCCATTCCCTGATCGACACTATACTTGACTGTTTACGGCACTGTGGACTGCTGTGGAGTTGGGAGACAGTCACTCCGTTTGCTGTTCGCGACTGTGTAGCGTACCTGGTGCACCCATCCCCCGCGTCACGCTCGGTCTTGATGCGACGTCCCCACTCCGCCGTACGTCAGGTACAGTGTACTTTCCCACCGTCCAAGAGTTAATGTGGAGCAGATCCTTATCCTGAATCGTCCGGTGGTACGCCTGAGGTTGACCGGGATGCTCTTGCTGTACCCATGCTCGGTTTCCAACCACTGGGGTCGGGGATGGTTCGGGTCGAGCACCTCCGTCGTTTCCGACCACTACCGGGGTGAACAGACGACGGACGACGGCTGGCCGGAGTTTAGTCGGGGCGGTCGCTCAACCCCGCGACGGCCGACCCACGACGCTGGGGAGTCGGGCGGAGCAGCCTCGCTCGGGTCAGGTCCCTTCAACGCGGGGCCTGTTGTGGTCCCGCACGGAGCCGCGGTCATGCGGCCCAGTACGGTCGGGCCCTCGGTGGGCCACGAGGAGCGGAGACTTTTCCCCAGGGGGTAATCGCTGCACCTCCTGCCGAACTGGGCCCCAGCGTGGGCCCATCGTCCCGTTTCTCCTCCCCGTACGAGGTCTTCTGTCCTATCGTCGTTCGAATACGGCATGTATATGTATCGGGTACCTGGAAAATTAATGGGTACCCGACACGTTAGCTCTCCTTTGACTGTCATTCAGATCTCTTTCTCCCCTATTTAACAACCACATTCGTGTCTAACATATTTATTAGACAAAGTTGACCATATTTTCTTTTTTCCAACGCTGATCTTTTCTTTATGTTTATGTACGTATTCAAGACGATGTACTCTTTTAGCTGCTAAAGTTTTATGTGCACGTTAGTTTATTAGCTATCAACTATCTTTTAGAAAATAATTGACTTCTCATGAGGTCATATCATGTGAAAAAAAAATATCATGTGAAAAATTTCAGCCGGCAGATCACAGTCTACAAAGCATCACATCCTCCCGTGCACATCTTGAAGCTACGATTATTCCTTTCCTAGCTATTCTTTACTTCTCTAGAATACACAGGAGAGCTGCATATGTTAATATTAAAAAGAAGTAATTGATTAAAAGGAGAGAGGATGGAGAAACTCCCGCTACCATGGATGTTTACCTCTGCTTCAGTAACTCCCTCCATGATGTAATCAAGAGACTAATGCCATTGACGGCACTAACTCCCTCCATGATGTAATCAAGAGAGACAAATGAGATTGACGTCATTAATTCTCCACGAATCGGTCTCCACTCTGTAGCATTCCTACAAACTATCTAACAATGCTCTAAATTTTGTATTTGTGTATATTTTTCCCATATGAATGACTAAAACAGTATAAACTTTGAATGATTCAGTAGGGTTTTTTCTTAAAAAAATCATGCGAATGTCTCATAAAGAGCTACAGACTACAAAGTAATCAATTTATTTCATAAAGATATGTTTGCTGCCATGCTTTCAAATTCCATTATATCGCTTGGGATTTATGTACCAGATTTCAACAATGACTACGACAAACCTAACCCAAACGACCATAGAACATGAGTTCAATGTGTGGAAAGTCCTGAGAATTCAGGTTTAAAAGTGTCAACCTAAAATGAAAGAAGCGATGGCAAATGGGAGACCAAGCAATTCAGTTCAGGCCCCACTAAATTGTAGTAATTGACTATTAGTGCTAGTTACCAAGATCCGAACCATATGAGTTTCCTTTGGTAAACAAAATAAAAAGCAATTATGCATGAATACCTTCTATTTGAGAGATACTATCTGATCCGTTGAAGTATCTCGAGTCCATCCAATGAACGTACATCTTCATCAAGCTCGGGAAGGAGATGCACCACACAAATTACTATGACCTCCTTCAGATCCGGTCTCTGGGAAACAAACATGAAGGCTGTGTTGCATGGATCTTGCATAATGATTCTTTTATAGATTCTTCTTGTCTGAGTTGTTTTCCCCATTCCTTGAAAGCCCGCTATACCCAGAAGCCCCAGATCCTACCCCCTCAATAACAACCAGCTTTCGAGCTTCTCGCACAGTCTGGCAATGCCAACAAGGTCAGCCTTTTCTGTGAACAGAGTGAGAAGACGCGGATCGAGGGCCGGACTTCCAGAATGGCCACAAGCAACAATGTCGATCTTGTACCTTCCCTCCGCTCGCCGACCTCGACCACGTGAAGTTGCGGGAAATTTGGATGGTGAGAAGCAAATGAGCGCCCATGGGGAAGAAAGTAATGATTCTGCAACGAACGCCCTGGCCCTGCTCGCCTCCACCAACGCGGGCGAGGCGGAGGCTGGACATGAAGGCGCCAACGTAGTCCTCCATTTTCTAGGAGGTCTCCCGCATGTCCCACGCCTGTGCCTTCACCTGTACGTTGACGGAGCCCCTCCTCCATGGCTTCCACCTTAAGGAGCATCACATGCAATGTGGCGAGCTCGTCGTGGAGGAAGCTAAGATCACTTGCTTCCACACCCCTATGATGCGGGAGCAGTGCCCCTGCTCGCCCCCCCCCCCCCCCCCCCCCCACAACGACAGTGCATTTTCAGAGTAACCTCCTCTAATTTAGTTGCTAATCACACTGAACACAGTTGCATGGCCCCCCTCATGATGTTTATATGCTTGCAGCCCACATAGAGCCCAACAAAAAAACAGTTTTAGAGCCTTTTATTCCATCGTAAGTTAGGAAGCCTAGCAAACTCGCACCCAATCTACACACGATTCATCTTCCCCAAGTCTCCTTTCTCATCTACTCAAGTAAGTACGCACCGCCGCCGTCCGCCGAATGCGGCATGGACGTGCCGAAAATTGCTCGCCATGGTCATGGGTACCGCCGTCTTCGTTATAGGTACATGTCTCTCCAATCTCCAATTTAATTCGTTCCAATCTCCAACTTAGGCTACAAACGGTTTAGATGTGAAAAATTGCAAAGATCGAACGAGGGTTCCCTAAGCCACTTGTTTCCAATTTAACTCGTATTGCTCAGCCAAGATGATAGGGAAAATCCATCAATGATTTTTCAAAGTCGTTCAAGAGTCAATCATGCTAATAAAATTCTGTTGATTTGCAAACTCAAGAATACCACTACAGCGCTAAAAGCATGTACTAATGATTATATTAAAATGTTGGTCAGCTCAAATGATTATACACGTTGTAGGCTGCTAACCATTGTTATTTCTCATATCCACTATAGTTATTTTTTTTCTAGTATTAAAACATGCCCACATATCGAGTTTTCTAAAAAAACGACGTGTCGTCGACTCACTGTATCCATATTGTCCGGATGTCGATACATGTATCTGTATCCGTGCCGCACAGCCATGCATTGTATAAATCGGCCACTTAAAGTTGGCCCCCCCATGCCGAAATCCTGGCTCCGCCCCTGTGCGGGAGCGCTGAGTGGTGAGGAGCTGTAGCTTCTGCAGCAGGTCTCCTAGGTATCCCGTGGACAAGCTCACCACCACCTCTATTTTGCCTTGAGGTTGCGGTGAATGCTAGGAAGCCGGTCTCTTAGGCTGAGAGAAGGATGACTTTTACGGCCCCTCATACTAGCTACTATTATTTGAAGAAGAATACTAGCTAGTTATTGGGGGCAGTTTTAGAATTGTAGCTTGGTTAGATCAATTTATGATGAACTAGAAGCTGTGGCGCGCCCATAAGAAATAATTATGTACACACAAGATAAGTATTTTTTTGGAAAGATTTCAAGATAATTATTTTAATGAATGGAGCTTAACTTTCATTAATACTCCTATATTACGGTGCTTACGAGCCTGAAGCTCAAGAAAGCAAGAAGTAATGATGAGCACCTGATGCTCAAGAAAAGCAAGTTGCACACCGTAATATCTTTAGCCCCTCTCCAGTTATAGAGAGAAGGAAGGGGAATTCATAAGAGTTTTCGCGACCTGAAAGTCTTCAGCCTTGTCTCCCAAGAAATGCAACCTAGTTTTCTGGGATACCGTAGGAAACCAAAAATATATGGACACACGACTATAGTTTGAAGAAGACTCTGGCTTGTATCACCATGCCTGTGCCTGGAAATAAGATTAGGCTCTCGATTTGACATCCTCAGGTAGTAATTACTTACATATCGGGTGCGACCAAAGCTAATCTAAACTAGAATGGCTGCCCGCGCATTTGCGCGGCTAGACTTACTATACTATTTAAAATATTTTTATATTATTGTAAAAGTTTAACATAGTTTATTGTTATTATTTATTTTATACTATATATTTATAAAATAGTGGAAAATAGATTGGAGAATTTCTCACCATCACTCAGTTTGAGTGTGAGATGATTCATCATTTATCTTGGATTGTGTCTTATCTAAATAGGTCGGTTCAAACGTGCCATGTTAAACAACTAACATATGTCATGGTAGAAAAAAATGTGTCAGGCTACAAACAAATATTTTGAAGAAAATGTGACATGCTAAAAATAAGAAAATAGGCCATGCTAGCCAGACATATCACAGTGTATTTTTATAACGGTGTATTTAGAAATCGAAACTGAGTGTATATTGGATATTTTATTATTTCAAAATTTAGCTATTTTGGGCTCATAATGGTATGATGGGTAAATTAAAAATAAGAATTAGGTTGGGCTCATAATGATATGGTGGGTAAATTAAAAATAAGAATTAGGGATATTTTTAGCTATTGTTATAATCTGAATTTAGATTTTCTTTACTTATAGTGGCATGGAGGGTAATTTAGAAATAGGTGTGAAGCGTATTTTTGGTTTTTTTTATTATTCCGAATTTAGTTATTTTTGACTCATAATGGCATGGTGGGTAATTTACAAATAGGTGTGAGGGGTATTTTTAGCTATTTTTTATTATTCCGAATTTAGCTATTTTATAAATATTTTTAGGGGGTTTGTTGACTAATTTTTTTATGACAGTGGTGATAATTTTCTCCCGATTAACGTGGGAATTTCTAGGATTTTAGATCGAACGTGTTGGCTCCTTTTCGTCGTCAAATATGTATACATAACTAGGTAATACCCCGCGCGTTGCTACGGGAGTTTTAAAAATGCCTATTATGAGAAGATATATATGCTTAAACATATTAGTTTGATGATGTATGATTGAAGATTTAAAGAGTTCATACAGTTGAATGATATCTTAAGGTAAGATGAAATCTGGTCTATTGCCGTGTGGGATACCTTAAAATTTGCATTCCCAGCAAATAAATGTGGTAGCAAAATGATCATCACTCACAGAATCTCCAAATTGTTGAATCGTGTGTATTGCCAAAGGATGGCCTTATTTACCATATGCAGCCACTCGACATCCATCAGTCCAGAATCTTATTTCTCAAGAAATGCGAATATCTATTTGAGGATGTGGTGAATGACATACTAGAGAATTGTGGGGGCCTACCACTCAGTTGTCATCTGTATATCCAAGGTGCTGGCCAGTAAACATGTTGTGAAGAAGGAATGGATAAAACTGCGAGATTCCATCTCTTCTCACTTTGAGAAGAGGGTGAATGTGATTTTAATGATGAGCTACAACGACATCTCACGACATATGAAGATGTGCCTCCTGCACCTAAGCATTTATCCAGAGGATTACACAATACAAAGAGATAGGTTAGTCAACAAGTGGACTGTAGAGGGCTTTTTTCAGGAGAAAAGGGATTAAGTGTCCAGGATGTCGCCCATAGTTATCTTGATGAACTAATCAATAGATCTTTGATTCAACCTAAAGGAATTGGTTTCAATGGTAGGGCAACTGCCTGCAAGGTACATGACCTTTTACTAGAACTGATCATTTCAATTGCCTTAGAAGAAAACTCCAGTCGTTCACCAATTATGGTAATGAAGTTTTCTTTTGAGGCCATTGAAACAATCAGTTCCAGCAAAAGGTCGTGTACCTTACAGGCAGTTGCCTTACCATTGAACCCAATTCCTTCAGGTTGAATCAAAGATATGTCGATCAGTTCATTGAAATAGCTGTGGGCGACATCATGGACACTTAGTCCCCATTCTCCGCAAACAAAGCCCTCTGCAGTCTACTTGTTGACTAACCTATCTCTTTGTATTGTGTAATCATCTGGATAAATGCTTAGATATAGGAGGCACATCTTCAGATGTCGTGGGAGGTCGTTGTAGCTCATCATTAGAATCACATTCACCCTCTTCTCAAATTGAGAAGAGATGGGATCTCGCAGTTTGATGCATTCCTCCTTCACAGCATGTTTACTTGCTAGCATCCTGGGTATACAAATGACATCAAATGGTAGGCCCCCACATTTCTCTAGTATGTCGTTCACCACATCCTCAAATAGATCTCTGCATTTCTTGAGAAATAAGATTTTGGACTGATGGATGTCGAGTGGCTGCATTGGTAAATAAGGCCATCCATAGGCAATACACACAATTCAGCAACTTGGAAATTCCGTGTAGTGATGGTCAATCTGCTACCACATTTATTTGTTGGGAGTGCAAACTTTAAGGTATCCCACGCAGCAGTAGACCAGATATCATCAATGATGACGGCAAACCTAACCGAAAACAACAATAGAGCATGATTTCAGTGTAAACAATCCTACGATTCAGGTGTTGAAGTGCAACCTAAAATGGAAGAAGGCTGTGGTAAATGGGCAAGCAAGCAATTCAGTTAAGATCCCACTAAACTGCAGTTATAGACTACAAGTGCTAGTTACCAAGATCCGGACCATACGACTTTTCCTTGGTAAAAAAAACTAAAAAGAAATTATGCATGCAGACCTTCTATTTGAGAGATACTCACTGATCCGTTGAAGTATCTCGAGTCCATCCAATGAACGTACATCATCATCAAGCTCGGGAAGGAGCTGCACCACGCAACATACTAAGACCTCCTTTAGATTCGGTCTCTGGGAAACAAAACTGAAGAATGTGTTGCAGAGATCTTGCAGAATGATTTTTTTTTTTTCACAAACTCTTCTTGCCAGAGTAGTTTTCCCCATTCCTCCAAAGCCCGCTATAGCCAGAAGCCCCAGATCCTATTCCCTCAACAGCAGCCAGCTTTCGAGCTTCTCGCTTGGTCTGGCAATGACAACAAGGTCAGCCTCTTCCGTGAACAGAGAAAGAAGACGCGGATCGAGGGCTGGACTTCCAGAATGCCCACAGCCCACAAGCAACAATAATGTCAATCTGGTACCTTTTCATTCGCTCGCCGACCTCGACCACGCGAAGTTGTGGGAAATGCTGATGGTGAGAAGGAACTGGGCGCACGTGCGGAAGAAAGTAGTGATTCTTCCGCGGACGAGGCGGAGGCTGGTCGTGAAGGCATCGACGCAGCCCTCCTCGTCATAGGAGGTCTCCCGTATGTCCCGCACCCACGCCTTCACAGGAACGTCAACGGAGCCTCCCTCCTCCATGGCCTCCACCTTGAGGAGCGGTGATTGGCAGGAAGCCTGTCTCCTAGGTTGAGGAGAGCAGCATATATAGATCAGTGGGAAAACGATAAAAGAGGTGATGATGTGTTCATGCTTGCTTGCAACTGTAGGACAGCTCTCCTGGTTGCGGCAGCAAGATCAAGAGAAGCGAGAGCTGTTGTGTGTCCTGTGTTTGCATGCTTTTCTTGCCACTCACTCAAAGCTCCCCGATCCTTCGAAACGTTACCGATTCCACAAGTTATTCTTCTTCGTCTTCTTTTTCATGCATGACAGTATGACCCAGGCTAACCATTGCTCGCTGAGCAGTCTTACTGTCCAAAATAATGGCCATTAGTTATCTTAAACTAATGGCCATTAGTTTGAGGGCATCTTTGTAATTTACTATTAAGTAATAATTTTAAGTTTTGTCAATTGACTTTTATTTTATAGGAGTCAGCCCACGTTCACGTTCCTGTGCAGCCCAACAAGTAAAAAGCCCAACTAGATTTTTCCGGAAACGCATGCACCTCGACGCTATTCGACCCACGCCGCCGCCGCCGCAAGCTGGTCGTGCCATCGTCTTTCCAGAACAGTGCAACAACGCCGCCATCGCCCATGGACACCCGTCCTTTCCCCCACCCGTCGACCCCCATCGCTCTTTCCATTGAAACCGTTCTTCCCAGTTCTGTAGGCTTGTGATGCCGATGCATCATAATGTTTTTTTATTTTATTAAACTTGCAACTTCGATTGATGTTTGATCAAGCTACAGACCGGATTGTTATCATAATCTGATGTGCGGCGGCAGGACGTACCCTAACTGGCTAACAACTAATAATAATGAACAATATAATATTTGAATTAATGAACACAGAAATTCATTAGCTTACTAGTTTGATTTTATTTATGCGAAACAGAATTGCTGATTATAAATATATTATTTTCCCATATTACCCTTACTAATGGTCATTAGTAGTAGATTTCTGATATTAAATCCAGACCGTTGGATGAAACTAATGGCCATTAGTTTGAGATAACTAATGGCCATTATTTTGGACAGTAAGACTGCTCTCGCTCGCTACAGAGACTCTGCAAATCGTATTTACACACTCGGTCACTGCACTTAACGCCGAAGAACCGGAACTCTCTGATAATTAATCGCATGCCATTTGTGACATCTCAATAGCCAACGCTTAAAGTTCTTTAATTATCACCCAACTCAATAAGGCACGGACATGCGTGTCCTGCAAGCCAAGAGCGGTCGGTGGCATCAGGAACATGCAAGTACCTTAGAGCGTCCTCAAAGGTAGAGGCGGCATTTACTCTCCACATCATTTAAGAGGCAACATAGGAGTTCATGTCAACTCTAAAGTAATGAGTGGCCCCACATGTCAGTGCCTAAATAAATGTTAGAGATTGCCTCTTGAAGAAGAGCTAGCAGCCTTCTCTCTCTTCTTTTTCTCCAATAAACAATTCTAAAAGTTAGCTAAGAAGCAACCATTGCTCTTATGGTTCCCATGTCACACGCCAGAAAACGGAGGCGTAATATGCAGCCCCCGGCCGTCACGTTGCCGGCTCCACAAGTTATTTCTTCTTGTCCTTGTTCTATGACAGAGCCATTGACCCATTGCTTGATATATAGAGATTAGTGCTCGTCTTTGCTCTCTCTATGCCTTTCTTCTCTTTACTCCTTTCTTTGCTTTGTTCCATTCTCTTCAATTAAGACGTACAGACGGGTTGCTTTGTTCTCTTTATGCCTTTCTTCTTTTGAACTCAACGTACAGATTGGTTTGCTCTCTTTAGTCTTTGTCTTTCTTCTAAGAAGTGGGCATTAGCTCACTGGTTGGTTATGCCTTCCTTGATGCTGCTCTGTTATGAAGCCTAAATGGTATGCAACATGTTATTGTACTTTGTACAGTTTCTACATTAACAGGTAAAATTGTCTAACATTAGAATTATTTCATTGTGCATATAATGATTCCTTGCTACAATCTCTTACATATGTAGAGGATTTATCGTTCCCTTGTCACCCACGTCATACATCCAAATCACTGGCTGCTTGTTCTTTTTATCCGTTGCATAAATAGTCGGACAGGTAACAGTGCAGTTTGCTTATTGTTGCTCTCTTCTGAATCCCCCAACGATACAATGCGGCAGACGTATCTAGGATGTCACATCAGCCCCTAAATCACAGCTAAAACCAAGAGCCAAGTTTGCATATTATTTTTTTGTCGGATAATCTTGAAATCATTATAAATGTATTTTCCTTAACATTACCTGGATAATACCGTGGAGAAAGGATATCATCCCTTTTTGAGGAAGAAGGGATATCTTCCTTTCATTGATTAATATATTTGATGCAGCGTCGAAAACCATTCATTCGTGGGCTCATGCTCTGAAATCTCCCAACAAAAGCAAATGGCTAGAGTTATTAGTTCATAACGTCTCCCACATTCCCACAAAACTACTAATGGCCATCGTGCGTATATGCTCTGTTTCACCGCCTAAACCGCTTAAGTGCCGCCTAGGCGCTAGGCGGAGCTCCACCGCTTCGCTTTCAACTAAGCTGCTAATTAAGCATTTTCCTCTATTTTTCCAATAAATATGTGTTAATATGCAATGTTTTCACTATTTTTCTTTATATTTTTATATTTATTTGCTAAAAGTACAAACGCCTAGGACCGCCTAGCACCGCTTAAGCGCCACCTAGGCACGCCTAGGCGCTAGGCGGTGCTCAACCGCCCGTTTAGTTTTTCCGATTTTTAAAACATTGTGTTTCACACAAATATCTCTTGATATAAATAATAAATCAGTGTCCCACTACACATGTACAACATACGGCATTTTAGTTTGTAGTCAAGATACAGAAAACAGAGGAAGATGAGAAGAAGAAAACAATAAGAAAGCTATGCATAGCATTTGGAAGTAGGAATATGGGGCAACAGGGAAACAATTATTTTTTAAAAAAATAAATAGAATCACGTCGGGACAACATGATTCCATTATTTTAAAAAACAATAGTTGTGGTTTCCCAAAAAATTCAGACCATGATTTTATATCATTACTGGAGTGCATTCATCTCGAAAACTGCGTACCCACTAAACATGAAATGAAATATGAACTCTTCTCCCGTATGTGGAAGCCAAATTTGATCACTAGTAACTGCGTATTTTTTTATCTAATGTTTTGCTACATTAATAGTTGGACTGGCATACCTCAGAACACTTAACCCTGCAACTTGCTTGGTGTTGCTTTGTTCTGAAGCCCCAATGGTATCAATGCGACTGAAAAAATCTACATTTCATACTAGGTTGCCAGTGAATCACAGCTAACCAAGAGCAAAGTTTGCATACTATTTTTTATTTTTTTGGGATGCATCGTGCATGTATAATCTAAAAATCATTATAAAGTTATTTAGCTCAATATTAATATGATAATTGAGTAGAAAAAGGGCATCTTTCTTTGATCTGGATTTAATGCAGCATGGAGGACCGTTCATTACACATCTCATGCTCTGAAATCTACAGTGAAACGTATATGCAAGTTATTGATTCATAACGTCTCCCGAAGCTAAACTCAGGCAACAAAAATTTATACCTCGGGCTAGTTGAGTATATCTCTGTACAACTACCCGGTTGCCCCTATTCACTATGCCTATTATATGAGGCAGAGGCTTGGCAGTTTCAGTACGGAATAATGCAGGTGCTCTACCAGCAGTAGCTTCTTACTAGAAAGCAAATAGCTTGCTAGCAAAAACAAATAGAATTAACAGGTCAAAACTCAAGCTCATCGCTCAAAACCCTCAAGAATTGGATAGAGATCATGCTAAAAAGCTGCCCATTGATGGCAACTAGGTAAGAACAAGATGCCACTGCACATGCTGCCCTATATGGCTAAATGAGATGCTTGATGCTGGTCATAGCGGTTAGGAGAGGATGTAAATATGCCATATGGGCCATCATCGCCGAGTCCATGGATTCTTGGCAGGCCAGTGGCATGTTCATCAAGGTTGTAGCCCTTCTCAATTTTTTCAGCTTCAAGGGGAAATTCTTCAAGGGTCTGAAAAGTAAAAATGTCAAAAGATTGCAGGACAGATAAAAATGAGAATATTTAAGAAACTGTAAATACCCTATGTGCCTGTTCAAGAACTTCAAGTGTTTCTTGAATACGTTGCCGTCTGATAATTACTTCATCAGTTTCTCTCATCAATTCATTGAGCAGGTTATCTCTACACAGCAAATCAACATTTCAGAGTGGATTCTTCTGTAAGAAAACTGTAATCAGAAGCAATTATAAGCAAAAGATGGGTGCAAGCACCTATATAGTTTCCGAATTAAAAAGTTGTGCAGCTCCCTCTTTGTATGGTTGACCTGAGATAAAATGATCCGTTAAACAACAGTATTACCAATACACAGCAACCTGAGACTAGAGCCCTGTTGAACATGAATCAACAAACAATGATAGCTTTAATGCATAATGACTAAAGGGCATGAATAATGACCTAAGGAAACATATAACTGTCCTTGCATAACATGTTTACGAGTAACCAAAAGGAAAGTCAGTTCTAGCATGAGATGCTGTTAAAGGTGGCATTTTTACATGCCTTTCACTCTGATGTACAAATACATAAATGCAGGTAGCTTCTCTGATAACTACTATAGCTCTTTTGGATAAAGATTATTTACTACTTTCACAACAGGAAATAAATTTCATACCGCCAACAAAAAATTACTGATTTGCATATGCTTTTGATAATCCAACATTTAATATAAACGTACAGCATTCAATATCTGTGAATACTGGAGCAAAGAATTACATAGTGCTGGAAGTCCAGTAAAGTAATATCCATATGTGATTGCCAATGTAGATTTTAAAGATACTGCAGAATTGTGGGAGGTAAACTTACCAAAAAGTGCATTACAGCCTTCGGAATCGCATCCTCGATATTTTTTCTAACAATGTCATAGTAGGATTTGATCAATAATTTCACAATAGCTATCTCTGTTGCATCCAGCTCTGGGTGGTTTTCCGATGGCTTCAAGGTAATAGGTGGCTAGTACAAATATGGAGAAGAATTTGATGTAAAAATAATTATTAAAAAGATACAAACCCCAACTTCCTAGACTCGCATGTGATAGTAAACTCACCTCATTAAGGTGAATCATAGAGGATATGTTATCTAGCCTGCGAGCTTGTGGGCCTGTGTTGCTTGATGAATTCCCAACATGCGAGTTACCCATCTGACTTCGACCAGTTCCTATATTTTTAAAGTCAGATGACAGTCAAAAGTTCAATCTCTATGTAAAGCAAGAACAATCAATTAATTGACAACACTCGGGCCATTTTTTAATGGTTCTATTTTTTTTTACACATTTGATAGCTGCATGGACATTCAATCTCATCACTACTAGTAACTACTAACTAGAACCGACCAATTAAATTCTTGACTAAAGTATATTCACACCAATGTACATTTCAAGTGAACAAAAGCTCCAAACAATAGTAGTAAAAATCAACCGGATCAAATTGTGTCAATCTTGAGGTAACACTATGGTCATCCAAAAAATACCATTTTCAGAAGGAAGATAACTCAGTCACAGCAAAGCCAGAACTAAATGGCAATCTTGCCAAGATATCAAACCTTCTAACAGAGAGTACTGAACATATTGCTTGGTTAATCATAAAATACCAGATAACTGGTTGACCTAAAATAAGAGTATACCTACATCACTAGATGGTGACTATAGAACATCAATACTACCTAAAAGATAGTAAGATAAATAAACAATTAATTTAATGCAACCCAGATCAAATTGTGGTTTCACACAAAAATATAGGGATAAAATCCATAAAGTAAAAAGATGCAGGTGAAGCATGTGATTAACATAACTAAAGATGAACAGATTTACCTGCATTCACATCAGGCTGCAATACCTGTCCAGCAGAAATAGAAGATAGACAACAAAATCAGGACAAACTAAAAACAGGTAACATTTTTGTACCAACAAAGTATCTTGAAGTCTGAAAACCTGCTCAGGTGTTGCTCCTCTGGTACCATCTCTTGGAAAAACAGCACGTAACTTTTGACTTCTTTCAGCCGTTAACTGTGTATCAGAACCAACAGGAATGCCATCCTACAGTGACAAAAGACACAAGGGGTAAGCAGCACTATTGCTCTCTCCAGACTAGAAACAATGCAGATAATGCAATTGATATCTTACATGTCATATGATTTGGAAAACATAGATATTTTTCTTTTTGTTGACATTAGGACAGCTTATTTAGTGCAAACTTGCACTAACTAATCTGTCCTAGCATCAAGAAAATGAAAATGGAGTACAATGTGTGCGACTAGAGAAGGTTTGGTATGGTAGCACCAAGTGTACACACAGCAACAGAAGTCACAATCCCATAGGATTGAGGGTAGGGCGAAGAAATGCGAAATTGTCCATATTTTTCTTTTCAAGTAATTTTTCCTTCATATACAGATCACCAGAGGGCCATAACGGCCATCCAATTGTTAAACAGAGCAGAAGAAAGTAGAAAGAAGCATTGCAACACACAGGAAATGAATTAGGCAACGTGAAAGATTTGCACAGGATTCCATCATTCAGTGGCAGTAAAATTCTCCTATATGCCCATGCAGCATTACAAATCTGAGAGACTGAGATGCAAAAGTACCTTACGAACCAATAAAGCAGTTGATGTTTTCGAAGGTAGAGCTTCATGCTTAGCAAGCTCAACAACCTTGACACCTCCGACAAAGCTTGGATGTGAAGTATTTATGTAATCCATCTGTAACAGAAGTACTAGAGTTGTTACCGTTTACCGAACAAAATTATATAATACAAATATAATGCAAGTACATGCCTGAGCACAAGTAAAAAGAATGCGTGTCATATTAGAGCAACTCCAACAGCTTACCCAAAACTGAGTATCTAAAATCAGTTTTTTCAGACTACCAAAACAGTTTTCTGGCTTTAGGTAGCCTGAGCTTTTTCCAGTCTACCCAAATCAGACTACCCATATCCTTGGGACCCAGAGCTTAGCACCTGGGCATTCAAACATGCAAGGTAGCAAAGGATGTTCAATGACAATTCCATAGATGAGAAACTTTTCAAAAATGAAGTTGAAATATATGATATTTGTCTTTATGTTGTACGTTTTACACTCAAAGAAACATGATTTTGATGCACATTGCTTGCACATATATATACGAGCTAAAGACACATACATATAGTTCATTGCTTAGACAAATTTTTGGGCATTCAATTGAATGCCCTTAAATCAAGGCAGGTCCACCCCTGTCCCTCCCTCCCTCGTATAATGCAAGTACATGCACAAGCACAAGTAAAACCCAAGTGTATCATATTAGAATGCATCTGTAATTTCACTAGGAAGTGATGATCCTCAGAATTCCTAGGGTTGTTCGGACACTCTAGAACAATCCATCCCTCCATCCATCTCCATCTCTCTCCCTCCCAGCGGTGCAGAGCAGGCAGGAATGGACCTCTGCTCTCCGTTCTCCCTCACTGTAGGCGTTGACAATGCCCATCTCCCGAAGCACCTAGGCACCTATTTAACTGGTGCCTCAGAAACCATGACTACCAAAACTGGCACCAGCATGGTACATGGGAAGAGAACTATGAACATGACAAATTATGAGCTCATCAAGGTCCGTTGTTATTTGAACTGGCAAAAAACAGCATGGCAATGAATATTTCCAAGAAAAGTACACAATTTACATTGAAAAGGATAAGGATATCAAAACTGGTAAAACAAAAAAGCATCAACAGCAATCTACATTCGAAAGGATATGGATATCCTATAGTGTACAATAAACTTTTTTTTTCATCCTGGTGGTTAATGACTTAATTATTACCTTCTCTTGGACAATAAAATTGGGGAACGTTAACACTGAGACATACTCCCTCCGGTTTTAAATTGTTGGCGTTCGACTATTTGAGTTTCTTTGACCGTTCGTCTTATTCAAAATATTAGCTTAAATATGCAAAATTATAAGTTAGATTTCAATTTCCTGTAGTGATGAAACTAATCATAAGAAAATCTATGATAAATTTTTAAATATTTTGAATAAGACGAATGGTCAAACGTATCTCAAAAATAGTCAAACGTCAACAATTTAAAACCGGAGGTAGTAGTATTTTGTTGTGGAAGCAATTCAGTGGTTAACTGCTAAGAAATAAGGAGAGTAAACACTTGCCTCCATTTCAATAATATGGGTTATCATTGTCTCTGCAGGTCGAAGACCATCTCTTAAGAAGTTGCTAACTACTTCAGTCATCCGCCTTTTAAGGATTGGAAATTTCTGAAGCTCGTCAGTCAAGCAACCATGGCTTATCTGCATTGATTAGAATATTTTATACAGTTTGACTAAAGGTTCATAGGACAGAAATAAGTATAGAACATTCTTATAGGCACATACTTTGATCAACTCATCATAGATAAATTGTGCACACTGAACACTAGGATCAAGCAGACGAACTATCTGCTTTCGCACAAGAATCTCAAATGGCACCTGAAACTCAACATAAAATCACACAGCTGAGCATGCCAAGGTGTTAGGTAAAAGAAAGATGAATCAGAATCACAAAGAAAGGATTGCAACAAACAACATACCTCTGGCAAAAACGTAGCACCCTTTGGCCCGCCAGAGTTCTGGATGGCTGTGCGTATATCTTCATCAGTTATACTCTTACAAGGGTCAATTTCCTGTGGTATGAATAAGTAACTAAGAATTATGGAATACCAGACGAGGCGATTCAAAAAAGAAAATTGCAAGTTCTTGCTAAGGAAATGGTGGCAATAAAAAGAAGTTAGCAGGATGGATGGAGATCAGACCTAATCATCCAAGTTGATAGGGGAAAAAATTCAATTTTTCCTACCCATCCAAAGGGATATCCCCAGCTATCCACATATACTGTTTATGTAGTTTGTAATGCCTCACAACACGAATACATAATAATGTCACAGCCGAAAGTAAGTATGATGTCAACAACCTAACAATTAGACATAGCAGCAGGGAGGTTATATTCTATGACACAGCACTTTTATACCAAACATGTTAATAAGGAGAGGTACAGACAGGCCTTGCAGCCAAAATAAACTATGACCCGATCACAGCTGCTCTTTGCCTGCAGCATAATTCATACTTGATGCAAATTATCAAGATAAGTGTTTTGTGGGATGGCTACAGGAGAACTTTAACTATGCTGTCTCAAGGGGCATGTCTCATTATAAATATTTATCGATCGTATAATTTTAAGGCCAAACTTGATCTACATTAAAAAGAAAAACAAATAAATCAAAAACCAAGAAAACGAAGAGAAAAAATATTAACCTCTATGATTTTGCATGTAAAAATACATTGATTCAGTCCCCATTTCCGACCCAATATTTTATAAATGCCGTCCACATGCTCTTACTTAGAGATTTAGTGAGGCATTAATTTCGGACGTCTAAACTAGCTAAATATTTAAAGTTTCTGCTAACCTCCAAACTTTTGACAAAAATTGACTGAAATATGTAGTGAATCCTCGCTCCGCCAGAAAGTTTATCTGTTGACACTCTATTTTTTCCCTCCACCATAGAAGAAAAAGCTAGGAACAGGGAAAACAACAAAATATTAGAATATCATTGCTTTAATAATAGTAACTGACAGATAAAAAAGGGACATCAAATTGCATCAGTCGTGTCATGATAAATGATCTACTAGCTTGGTTTTTATTCGCTAATATAAACATTAAAACAATTGACAAGAAACAGAAGAAAATGATCCCTGATACAAGGGAAATAAAAAAGATACATGGAAAACCCTAATTTAACAACTAACTTTAAATAAAGCAATTACTGGATGGGACTATAATGTTTTTTGCGACCATTAGAACATTGAAGCAACATAATAGGAACCTGTAATTCTAGTTTACAAGATATGATGGCAAAAAATGGTGCAGTCAACGGTTTTATGAAGGCAGAACACATTTTTATGTTCACCTTCACAATATTTTCTCAATATATTCAACAGCTTGACTCCCTGGCCAGCCTACAATCATCAAGTAAAAGGACATGGTTAAAAGGGTAATAATGCAACTAAAGTAAATTTCACAAGACGTGCTGAAAAATGACAGCAAAAAAGTTCAAAGAAATAATTTTTACAAAAATACACATGCTGAAAACGATCATGAAACCATTTCAAGGAAACGAACTAATTCAAGGAAACCATAATCGCCCCACATCTTTCTCTCTTGTTTTCCCTTTGTTCTTTATCTTTGTTGCACGTAAAGTTCAGTCTTGTTTTTATTAATAAATTTTTGCATGGTATGGGCTTCTCCTACTGTATATGCCCTCAGAAAAAAAATAAACTAATGCGGAGTGAACCAAGTAGATCACTGAGTACCTGTAGGGTCGAGCGATCAGATAGACGATGTCAAGCTAACAATGGCAACAGGTTGTGAGTTTCATTAGAACTCATAGAAATGTGTGCATTTCGTGACTGTTTCCAGCCTTTTATTTGTAGTTTTACAGAATTCACCCATGTTACAGTAAAACACGAACCAACATGCCCATGAAATCAGATAGAAGGCCAAAAAAGAGCACTAGACTGCGCTAATAGGAGAAAATACACGCAAACAACCCATATGTAAGTGGTTTGACAAACAAGGCACATGAATTTCGCAATTGGTGCAAGCCATCTGAAAATTGCTAAGGTATATACACAGTTGGTAATGGTACATATCTGGTGCTCCATGACAACTAATGATAAGCCAAATATTAAAGATTAACAAGTGTGAAGGTGTGTGTCAACATAATTACCGTTGATTCAACAGTATCACCGTAGACAGCATGTTCCTTTGCAATTGCTACCAACTGAGCATTTATGCGGGTTTTCAAGCTTGGAAGCATCTTTCTGATGTGCTTTAGAAGAATCTGCAAAAAGGGACAACTTTCAGCCCTAATAAGTTCCATAGATATATATTATTAGCAACTTTAATAAAATTCTTTGTGCAATATCACAAACAGTATCTATAGACAACCAAAAATCTCGCTATATATTGCATAGCCACATAAGAGCAAAATGGCTGCAGTCTCAAGACACTAAAATCACAGAATATATCGAGTATCATAACAAATTCAGTAACTGCAATATGATAATATAATCTAGACTTCAAGAGTTCTAATTGTAGGTCCATATTCTGCAGTGTTTGGTAACCTGATCGGGGCCATGCAGCTCTGGAAGCTCCAACTTAAGCATGAATATTTACTTAAGCCATTAAGGTATACTAATCGAGATTAATATTGCATACATCCAAGTAATGTTATGTAAACCTTTCCTAAAAACCCGAGTTCGTCAATGTTTGTTTGTTCAGGGTATTAACAAATAAATCCAGGGAGGCCAACAAAAGGGATACAAAAGGAAGTATAACAAGTAAATATACCGTATTTAGCTTCTTGGCCAACTGAGGAACACCACAGCAATGTGAAAGACCATTATAAGCCTGTTAATACCACCAAAAAATCACAAATTATGTAACAAAATATTTCCAATCCGTAATAGAAAATAATGCAGAGACAAATTCATAAGTTCTTGGCCTACAGGTAGAGTCGAGAAGAATTTCTCCTCAAAAGCAAGTGCATCTTTAACGCTTCGGCTGAAGTTGATATCCTGTTGCAGTCAGCTATTTAGAAGTACAAATACAAAGATTGCAAAGCAGCCGCAAGAACTCATGACAACCGGTTCCAAAGAAAAGGAAATGAAATCATTATAGCTAAGCATGTACCAAATTGCTGTTTGTAATATCATGATTACAACCAGAAAAAAACATCACAGTAAAAAATATGGCTAACCCATATTTTCCCTTAGCAATATTAGAATTTAATTTTCAGTAGCACAGGACAATGATCTCCAAAGTTGGCTACCATATACACAAAGTCAAGATACTTTGGAGCTGAATTTATTTCAATAGAAGCTGAATGAGTTCTTTTATTGCAGTACCTCTTGGCTTCGATTTACAACACCAACATAACCTAACTTGAGTGGGATCACATTTCCCAGTAAAAAGTTACGAGCATCAGTGCCCCTGTCCATGATATCTAACTAAAGACATTGAAACGAGGATATCAAAATCAAAAGTGATCATGAAGTAATGAAAGACTCTGAAATATTAATTGTGAACAGTATATCAATACCTTGGTGATAACACCAATTGTGCGAGATCCTGCCAGTAAGACAGCAATAATAGTTCAGGCTTACACTTAACTAGATGTCAATTATAAAGGAACTAATAATCATTTGAGTTTGATTACCATCAGGATCAGCAAGCCTTGCCAGTTGCAGTGCATCCGAATTGGCTAAATCTGCATTAGCTGGAGAGACTGCCAAGATAATACAACTTGGATGCTTAATGTATTGCATGATCATTGTTCTTATTTTTGACTCAATGTCACTAGGCTGGTCTCCAACTGGCACCCTTGTTATTCCAGGCAGGTCAACCAAGGTGATGTCTAGGACGTTTGGTGAAAAGATTTTCAGACGAATTTGTTTCTCAGAAACGCCTTTGTTATCTCCAGCTTCTTTGTCCGTTTCTGACTGAAAGCAATCAATCTCTTTCGTTTATGAAAACATAGGAAGGTATATAATAAAACTTTTTCAAAAAGTAGTATCACAGGTGGCATTAATGGAAAGCGTAGAATAGGATTACAAAAATGTAATGCTGACCATTAAGCGTTCAACAACGGTGTCCAGTGACTGTAAGGGCAGAATAAACAGAGGTGTAGGAAGAAATTAAAATATTGTGGATGTTTATTTGTCTTTGGCCTTCAGTGGATAAAGCAAACA
Source organism: Eragrostis nindensis (assembly GCA_012490785.1). NCBI lineage: Eukaryota > Viridiplantae > Streptophyta > Magnoliopsida > Poales > Poaceae > Eragrostis > Eragrostis nindensis. Next base: position 19,346 of record JAAXCT010003036.1, on the reverse strand, counting down.
AGATCAACTGATTAAATAGAAACTAAGCAAATGTAAAGCATGTTGGCTAAAAAACTTCATGATTCATTGACTGCTAAAGACTGGCAACAAAGCTACAGTCAGGTTTTGCGACAGTCATCATCTTTTCCACATTTCAGCCATAGCCCATAGGAAAATGAACGAAAGTTGACCGTTATTAATTTAGTCTTGTCAAGTCCAAGGAACAAGAATACGGCCAACGATGTATTAAACGAAGCATGAACTACCAAAATTCGACAAAAACTTCATTTTGTTCACTTTCTATACATAGGTGTTTACGCCCAAATCAGCGTGCTGTTTCCTCCAGCAGCACGAATTAGAAATTAAATTTTCAGAATTGCTGTAATTGTATCCAAGCAATCCTTTAGTAGCTACAAACAGATCTCCCCTGCCTCGACCGATACACCAACCACATAGCCAAAATGCAGCGAAAAAGCGAGTCAGCGGCAACCACAGCGTCGCGGAAGTCAGGGAACTGACCTGGATCTCGCGCTTGATCTGCTCAAAGTCGTGGAACCGGCGGCCGGGGGCGTGGAGGAACTCCCCCCACTCCTCGGCGGCCGAGTGGCGCACAAGCTGGAGCACGAGCGGGCGGCGGGTGCAGATGTCGGGCCCCCGCGGGAGGAAGTCCCGTCCGACGAGCGCCTCCAGCACGCTGGACTTGCCGCTGCTCTGCCCGCCGATCGCCGCCACCTGCGGCAGCTCCAGGCCGGCGGCGTCGTCGCCGTCCAAGCGAGCGATGATGTCCTGCAGGCTGTTGACCAGCGGGATCACTGCCTGGCCCACAGTCTCCGCCGGCGCCGCCTCTGCCGCCGCCGCCGCCGACTTCGCCATCGCCGCCGACAGAGTAGGGTTTTGGGACAGGTGGGCGGCGCGCGGTTTTTTTCCTCTTTTTTTCCTCTTGTTTCGGTTGGTTTTTGGAAGTGGAGGAAGTGTTGTGTGCTTACTTCCTGCTTGGTGTTGGTACCTGCTCTGAACTTGCACTGAAAGATGGCGTCTTCAAATTTTGAACTAGATATTCGGAAATCTATGCATGCACGTGCCAAATATTTCTATAGTATGATTTTCAACATCTTTTTTTATTATATATACAGTATAAAAAATATCAGTGGTCCAAATAAACTCAGACGCACAAAGAAAAGAATAATTTTAAAAGTTGCTTATCAAAATTTGTTTATCCTTTTTACAATTTGTGTTCACTTTCTAAACTCAATGTCTAGTTGAAGAAAAAAATTTCAATCTTCTGAGCATAAATTTTATTTGGCAAATTTTACACATATAGACAAAATGACACAAAACATGTTTTTGTTACAATTTTTATTTTTAAACTTTTTAAAAATAAGGCAACTCAAGGCATGTGTTTCAGCTAAACTTTTAAACAAAATGAGTCAATTTTATTTTTAAACTTTTAAACAAAATATAGTCAATAATTACAATCACACTATGTTTCATTTTTATTATTTTTTTAGATTTTACATTATGGAGCTCGTGCGACAATGCCACGATTGTTAGGATAGAACAACCATGATGATCACCATTTTACTGCAAGCTAACATAGATGATGATTTGAGAAAATGCAGATTGAAGGAATTGTGTTAATCTGAACAACAAAACAAGTAAGTGCGTATTTGGCTTAGAGTTTGAGTGAAGCTAAATTTGCACATATCTAATAACATCAGGACGTATTTGAATATTACATGCTAAACTGCACTTAATAGCTAACTTGATAAACCTATTCACATCCAGCTTGTTAGCATCATAATTCTATTGACATGTCATTGCTAACTTATACTTTATCTCTGTAATTAACATCATGCGGCTATAATATGACCCATAAATCGTACATTTGATCTGTGATCTAACGAGGCATTTCAATCATTGTAATTCAATCTGAATGTGTATGGTGAGTATATGATTTTTCATCTGACTTTGTCGTAGCGGTGCACCGATCACAATGTGTACATTTGAATTAGAGTCGACAAAATATTTATTGGCGGTATCAAACTAATATGTTTATGTTTGATTGGGCAAATATTTACCCGTTTTGCGCATTCATTTTTTGCGCCAACTTACTAACGAGCGCATTTTTTACATCATTATTTTAGCAGGAACAAAGACAACAGTTTGATATTGCCCTAATTTGATACTGACTAAATTTTTGTTTGATTTGATAAGCTCTTTGGACCCAAATGCCAAAATCGGGTTCGATGATACAACCACGGGTTGGAGCGTCAAACCAAACTATCAACCAACTACAAACAATTCAAATTAAAAGATAGCTCTTAAGCTTGCTCGCATCAAACAATCTAAATCAAATGATAGCTCTCAGGCTTGCTCATAAATTAGGCAAATCAATTTTGCTTAACTGGTTTATCATTGGTACAAACTAGTCTAACCGTGTTAACTGAGTAATTTATCATTGGTATAAACCAGCGAGACCCAGCCGCGTGAAAATTTGTGATTCACAAGAACAGTTACAAATTTCTTATTGTTCAGTGTTCACTCTGAGTCAAACTTTGTGCTGCAGCTTGGACTGGTTTTTTCACTGTCCGCGCTCTTGGAGTGACTCCAACGGGTGCTCTATTGGGCACCTCTACCGAGAATGGGTTCTCAAACTCAAAAAACATCTCTCCAACACGCGATCCGAAGCCGGAACCCATTTTAGACGAGGAGCATCCCGCAACCCACAAATAGAGCTTCTCCCGCGGCGACCCCCATCCCCATCCCCCCCCCCCCCCCCCCCCCCCCCCCCCCACAGCTCCGCCCACCGACCTCCCCACTTGCGTCCGGGCTCAGCCCCGCATCGAGCCCCCTCTCTCCAACAGTTCTGCCCGCCGGCCACTACCCCGCCCCGCGGCCGTCGCGTCTGGCCCTCCTCTCCCCCGGCCTTGCCCTCCTCCGGCGACGGCATCATCCTCCTCTCCTCGGCCTCGCCCTTCTCAGCGGCGGCGGCGGCTACGTGCTGTGCCTACCTGGAGCCTGAAGCGGCGGCGACGGACCTAAATTTTAGGAACAATTTTAGATCGTGCCTTTTTGGCCGGACGACAACCCATTCCTAGTTTGGGTCTCACTAGTCAGGCAATCGATTAATAATAATAATAATAATAATAATAATAGTAGTAGTAATCACGCACTCGGCACTCGCGCTCGCGCTCCCCTGCAAACGCTTCGGAGTTCGGACGAGTCAGGCTCCCCTGCTCACATCCATCCCCATCTCCACCGCACACCGGCCACTCATGGCCACCACCCTCGCCGCCCCTCCCTTCCTTCCCGCTTCGCTGCCAGCGCGGGCAGCAACGGCGCGGACAAGGAGGAGAAGGTCCACGAGGCCCTTCCTCCGCGCCACGTGCGCCTACGCGCTCCAGGAGGGCCAGTCCCGCCGCTTTCACCGCTTGCCCTGCGGCCTCGACCTCGAGGTCATTGCCCAGAGCCCGTCTGTCCCGGCCCCTGTCGAGCGGCCGCCACTGGTGTTCGTGCACGGTAGCTTCCACGCGGCCTGGTGCTGGGCGGAGCACTGGCTGCCCTTCTTCACGCGCGCCGGGTTCCCCTGCTACGCCCTCAGCCTCCGCGCCCAGGTGTTTGTCGAATTGCCTCAATGCGTGGTTGCTTGTGCTGCATTGTGGCACTCACTTGACACATTCATCAGAACTGGCGGTATCTGCCTGTAGAGCACCCTGCATTATCAGCCGCACTGACTTAGTTCTGATCTGTTTCAGGGTGAAAGTAGTGTTCCACCGGAGGCAGTGGCAGGCACACTCGAGGTAATTAAGATAAGCAGAATTCTACTGCATTCAGATAGCCACAATTCAAAACTTTTCAAGGATTCCAGCATTTGATGTTGTACTGACAGTTCATGTTTACCGCTGCTTCCATGTAGCTTTAATGTTTAACAGATTTACAGCACAATGTAACTTTACATGGAAGATGGAACATGTTAAAGTATAATTCATACTTGGTTACGCTGTTCTCTCCGCATGTATTTATGTTGTAATACTTCAAATCTCTCACATCAAGAAATATGCTAAGGAAACATCAAACATAATTCGGGAAAAAGGATCAAACATAACTTTCAATGAATTGTCACACCATTCTTGACACCCTTGGCACAATATTTTTTCTCCATTCAAGTAGAGTTGGTCCATTTTGCCGTCCCAGTATAATGAACCAACATGTGATTGACTTGCAGTAGACACATACGGGTGATATTGCTGATTTTATCAAGGATGAGGTCCCCTTGCCTCCTGTACTGATTGGACATTCATTTGGAGGCCTGATTGTGCAGCAATATATATCATGTTCACAAGGTATGCTCCCTCAAAGATGGTAGATAGCAAATACTCATTCAATTTGCCAGTTGCTATTGCAGTTTCCTTTGCATGTTTAACACGTTTGTGCTCCCTCTGACCTGACTTTGCATCATGTGGACTTAGAAATTGCAGTCACATCGATATGCTAGTTCGAAAATCTTTTGCGAATAGATTTATTACTTGCATACATTTTGAGGAAAACCAACAAGCTACGGAGACACACCATACTTAGCAAAATTTCTTTTAACATGGTGTTATTCACTGGAGTATCTTAAGTTTTTCTTTGCGGATTTTCACTGGTTGTGTGTTACAAGTCTGAACTGTTTTGTCTAAATACTTAGCTGTCATATTTGACCCTTGCCGAGATATATAAGAATCATGGTTGTTGACAGGTACTCATAGTCATAGATATTGTGCATTGGCTACTACAAAGTTTCAATATACCAACCAGACATGAGAACTTGTAACCCATAGGTTATAAAATTTTAAAATTATGCTAAAGCTAAACCTAATGAATCTACATAAAGTGCACGTGTCATTCTCCCTTGATAACAAGGCCAAGTAGAACAGGATGAAATCAGATGCTTGCTGAGCATTTCTACGAATTCTCTTGAGACCCCTTCCATAATATCAGACGTGTTGCAATCTTAGGTGTCTATAAGTTGTATTGATTGAGTGTCATGTACTCCTTTTTTCAAATGGTTATTTATGAGTAAAAACTATTTCATTCCTCATCAACTGATAAATGTATCACAAATGTATAACGTGCTTTTAGGTTCAGAACAGAACTTTTTGCAACAAAAATGTGTAATGATGATCCCCAGTGTATCAAATGTAACTTTCTTTATTCTAGGTTCTGAACTGCTGCATCCAAAGCTTGCTGGTGCTGTTCTTGTATGTTCTGTGCCTCCCTCTGGAAACAGGTATGTCTCACGTCATCCACTGCAATTTACCATCTTTATCTTACTTTCATCATCATGCAACTCCTCTGTATCATTTATCTACAGTGGATTGGTATGGCGCTACCTTTTGACCAAACCAGTTGCTGCGGTAAAGGTAAATGAATCTGCACTAGTACACTTTTCTGTTAAAATCCATTACTTGGACGTGTTCGAATTTTCTTGATATAACCTATTTTTGCAATCATTTCATCTAGTAGCAAGCACTTGTTTAAACTTATATTCTGTGTTTTAAACTTGAAATAAATCTGTTGATTCAGTATCCACTACAGCTGTGAAACATACATTCAGTTACCTTACACCAAGCAATCATATTCCTTCAATTTTTCCAGTTCTTTTTTGAGTCAGTATGCAATTTTTCTAAATGATCAAGTGTCATATTGTCGATATGCTCCGCTTCCCCAAAAAAAAATGTCGATATGCTTTACTTGTGCTCACTCTTTGGCATGTTGATGTTGTAATTGTTCTCTTCAGAAACTATAGTTTTATAAATGTTATTAAGCTTATCCGCAAACTGAAGAGCATACATCGAAATGAAGCCGTCGCATGTCCCTTCTGCAGTACCTTTTTACTAGGATTCTGATAATCCTTCTTGTGTCTACTTAGTTGTTTACCGCCATCATTAAAATCTTGATATTCTATTTATCAGGTGACACTCAGCTTGGCTGCAAAAGCTTATGCAAATTCATTGTCACTCTGTAAGGAAACATTTTTCTCGCCACAAATGGATGATGAACTTGTGTCAAGGTAATAAGATGTATGACAGATCCTTTTGCATCCAAGTATAATCCTTTTGAATATGTTGTGAATAGTTATCAACATCTTGAACTTGGCACCATTGGTGCCTTAGCTGCATATTTGAGCCAATATCTTACAGGACTGAGCCACATTTGTCTATAGTTGCTTTTGTAATTGATTCACGCTATCCAGAGTAGTGGTTATAGAGCAGTTGTGATCGTAGTTGTAGTGATAGTAGTAGCTGTAACTGTTCTAGTAGTGGAGGTGATCTTAGTTTATCTTCTCTTCACTTCAGTTGATTGGAACTTTCATGTGGTTCTTCACTTTCTGTTGTCCTCGTTCACATAAGCTTCTCCAAATCAAAGTTTTATATAAGGTGGTTATTGCGCTGGACACATATGATTCATGGTGCACCTACTGTTTATGGATTGCATTCGTATTTTCTTTCTTTTGTCACGATATGAATTTTGCATCTATATTGAAGGTACCAAGCGCTAATGAAGGAAAGCTCAAAATTGCCACTTTTTGACTTAAGGAAGCTAAATGCATCCTTGCCTGTATCTTCTGTACTAGACAAGACAACAGAAATTCTTGTATTGGGCGCAAGCAATGATTTCATTGTTGTGAGTGATCCTCCCTCCCTTTCACATTCTAATCAATTACTTTTTCACAATGGTGCTTGATTTAAACACGCTGCTTGATATAAAAAAAGTATGCAACACTGTAGAAAGAGTATCACATTTGCGTTACTAACTAACCGCATTTCAAATTTTATAAAGATGGAAATTTAACTTCATTTTGCACATGTACAATTGTACATTGCTATAGTAATAGCTTTATAACTAACACTAAACCTGACATTGCGGCAACTTGTAATGCACTGGCTAGTACACCTATTTACTAAAATTGCCAAGGACTTGAATCCATTGTTCATCATTTAGCAAGGTGCTGTAGCTTTCATTATCCTTTCAAGATCTGTAGGTACACAGGAGCAATAATTCACTTCCTTGTTTCTTATTCACTTTCTTACTTTGAATTAGGATTCTGAAGGGCTTTCTGAAACTGCAAAATTTTATGGACTGCAACCAATCTGTGTTGAAGGTGTAGCTCACGATATAATGTTAGACTGCTCGTGGGAGAAAGGTGCTGAAACAATCTTGACATGGTTAGAGAAACTCACACCACAATCAAACTAATCTTCACCAACTATTGGGTTTCATATTTTTGGAGCCCTTGTTCTCGATTTTTTTTTTAAATTGTAAATCTGTTGGTAGCAGGCTCTCGGTAGGTAGTGTTGCAAATTTATTTGTTTATTATTTTGTTGAAATTATATCCTTTTTCTGAAATTATATCGAATTTATCTTTTCAATGTCTATTATCCTAAAGCCTAACAGTGGACAGCAAATGTCATGCTTATTCCTATGGGTAGATCTTCTAACACAACAAAGATGTATGTTTCGAAACCGATATGTTGGGAGTGAAGTGATCAAGTTTTTATTGTTCAAACATGGAACTCTCTATTTTGGTAAAAGTGGAGTGAAAGCTTGAGCGTATAATAGTTAAAGATAATCTGTTAGCAGCTTATAGCGTTAAAGTTGTGGACTGTTTTCTTCTTTCCTCACACTAAAGAATTACTCCAAGAGGTTTTGATCTGGGCAGAAGTCTAGGTTGTTGCACTTGAGTTTGCTATAGAACCTACGTGAGAACACCATTTGATGCTCCACAGCCGTGCTGACCGAAACTGAGATTTTACTGGATACGGTCGCATTAAAAAAAAAGACTGAAGTCGGATGATATGATGCTTACGGAGTTGATTTTATCCAATAGACTGGTTGGTTACCTAGGAAGTTTTTTTATTTCATCTAGTTGAGAGGTTGGTTTTTTCAGTAGGAAAATTTAAAGGCAGGGCGGGATTGAGTTGGAAGTGTTTTTTTTTTTAATAGGTGGAAGTGTTTTTTTTGGAACCCTGGTAGTTGACTAAGTAGAAATAATCAACCGAATCGATGGTTCTCAGAATCTGAAGTTTTCCCCCTGCTCGGCCGAACCGGCGCCATTCTGTTTCCATGTCAAACTCGGACTCAACTCTTCGATAAGTTTTCTCCAAAAACAAAAATCTTCCGATAACTACCAAGGCAGATCGACTCGGTCTGTTCCGATAATGGTGGTGTAATCGTGTAGCAAGATCGCTACGTGGCCTGCTGCGATGATGATGATGATGACCCAGCCGGAGTTGATGCCATCGGAAAGCGGCAAACCAAGAAGGCGAGGAAGACGGGGGACCCGGCGCCGCCACGCACATAGCGGACGAGCTCCTCACGGAGGTTCTTCTATGGCTGCCGGTGATGTCGCTGGCCAGGTTCCGCTGCGTACGCCGCTCCTGGAACGCGGAAACCACCACGGCCGGCTTCCTGGAGCACCACCAGGCCCTCGCCGCCGCCAGGCACAAGCTCGCCTTCCTCCCGGTGAGGCGCCGCTGCAACAACAACAAGCCCGTCCGCTGCGGCGGCTGCCCCCAGGGTCGTCGGCGCCAGGGCGTGCCGCGGCCTCGTCCTCGTCGAGCGGGGATGTGGCGACGGAGACGGGGCCGTGTTCTCTGTGCGCAACCCGTCCACCGGCGGCGCGATGGATCTCCCGCCATTGTTCGGCGAGGGTAACGGGGTCAAAGTCGCCGGCATCGGCTTCCACGGGCCCACGGCGGAGTACAAGGTGGTGGTGCACCCGAACGCGCACGCGGACACAACCCATCCGCTCGACCGGTGGGCGTTCGAGACGAAGCTCTACGGCGTCATTAATTAGGCGCCGGCCGGGGCTGGCGGTACCGACCGGTCCCCGCCGGCGAAGAGTGCGGATCGGCTCTGCGCTCTGCCAGCAGCATCGACGGCCGCCAGCCGGTGTTCGCCGACGGACGCCTTCACTGGACGTACACGCACACGTCACGTTCCGACGACGGCGGCCACCACCGCGTGACCCGCGGCATACTCTCCTTCTCCCTCGCCGACGAATCCTTCAGGCAGGCGCCTCAGCCCGCGTTCTCCGCCGCCGCCGCCGACGACTTCCACGACGGTGAAGACAGCTGGTATGTGGTTTCCAACTGGACGGACGCCGCAACCGAGAAGCCGGCAGCAGGGACGGCACTGCTGGCCGACCTCGGCGGCAGCCTCTGCATGGCGCGCGACGTCCGCGCCGTCGACGGCGCTCGCGGCCAGCTCCAGATATGGAGGCTGGACGACTACGACGCCGGCGCGTGGTCGCTCGACTACCTCGTCGAGCTGCCGGGGCGCATGCCGTGCAAGCTCATGTGGCCGCGGTTCGTCGTCCCGCTCCCCTGCCACCGGCGGAGCTGCTGCTGGTGACCACGTACCGGGAGGTGCTCGTATACAACCCGTGCACCGACACGGTTCGGACCGCGTCGTCGGTGCCTGCCTGTCACGACGGTGGCGGCGACAGCTTGCCGGAGAGAGCCGACTCCCTAAGGTTCGTGCGGTACCATAAGCACTTTGTTCATTTTGAGGGGATGAGGTACGGAGACGAAGGGGTTAAATTTGGGGAGCTTTGTGTGTAAAATGGTAATTTCTTTGTACTTCGATGTCTGACTGTGTATTGCTCGATTCTTTCGGGATACTAGTAAAAATGCACGTGCGCCACGCACGTGTCTAAATAATGACATTACTTGGCAGGACCTGAGCATTATGATGTACTTGGCTACATTATCTTTGTAGCATAGACTTCAAAATAATATTTAAAAGGCTCAAATGATATTTATGATAGAGTTCATAAATACACAGAGATAATATATTTCCTCTGATCATTATGAAACAAGTAGTTATACAAACAGATGTCACATGGACAATACATATAAGAAGACAGCTAAAGTGAATATCAAAATATTATAAATGAAACTACAAATGTCATAGACAGTTGGAATAGCAATAATTCCATCAAAATCAAAATTGTAAACTTGGTTGAGACCCAATGGAACGAAAATTGACTTGCTCTGATTTCGAAAGTAGCAAACTTGACCTGATCTTAACTTTTTCTGCTTCCCTTTAGTCTTTCAGTTTCAGCTTGTTGCAAGCCATGTTGTTGACCTTGCAACTGATCTTCAGGCTTTAGATTGCTTCATCTCAATCTCACTGAAGGAGCTTTCCTCTTAATACAAAATATCTTCAACGTGTTTCAGGCTCCACCTTCTTCATGAGATGTTCATAGGTCAGAACCGTGTGAATCAGAACAAGTAATGTTCATGCGTTCTCCATTTAAGCCTTAAGATAATAGCAGACCAAACAGAACATATCAATAATCTCATATCGACAAAAAAGTGCAATCAGATCGTAGCATGAACAGATCCACCCTATTACACCCCACATTACACAGGCAGAACAAAATGGACAGGAAGAAAACCAGATCAATTAACCTGTTTGAACAGCTTGGTCTCCTTCCCTATAGGGCACCAGATCCAGATTCCCGTCAAAGCAATACACATCATCTGTTCAGAGAAGGAAAATATGAACACACCAATGTTGCTACCCTTCCATCCAAAGCAGTGCTTCAAGCTCACCCAACAAAAGAGTGAATGCAGATGTGTATATAATATTCTGAGAGCAAATGCCGCTATGAAGCAAAATATATGAGAGCAAATGCAGATGGACTTGCTCATATGTTGTGCATACCTTTTCGTTTCATATCTTTTTTTTTCTTTATGCACTGCATGAAAGCCAAATTTTGTAACAAAGATGCAGTGAACAAAATTAAATCCTCCATGAAGCTTCCTTAGATTGCATATATGACAATGCAGTGATCCAAATTTTCCTTAATTGCAATTGCAGCAGAGGTTCATGGGCTACAATTAATACTTCAGAACAATTTTCCTTATCACTTGTGTCTAAGCTAATTAATCTGTTCCGTGGTCATGATTCTCATTTATTAGCACTTTGCTTTATAAAATGCATAAACATTCAAAAGGCACTAAGAGGCAGTTAGAAATCTGCTCAGGATAGGCCTAGAGGACATTTGAATGAATTCATAAATATATGTTGACAGTTGCATCTCCATAGAACTCTGAAAACCTAAATGTATTATATTTCAGGAGTCCATCTTATAGGCAACCGATGAAAAAAAGAAATTAGATATCGTAATAATTACACCGCATCTGTGCAAAGAAGGAAAACATGTAACGTGACCATCCGTTAGGAGAACTCAGCATTTTTACCTCATGGGACAGCATACATCACAATAGTAATCTGGCGTCTGCTATTTCTGTCTCCCACAGTTATCCAACCTGCTAAAAAAAATGATGCAAGGAAAAAAAACACAGTAGTGTAAAAGTTCAAGAAAAAAATGGATATGAAATCAACGCTCTTCAAGGAAAAGTTCTGCACTCAAACATGTTAGAGATACAAGCAACAAAAGTATGCAAGCGACTGAGAGGCTGAAATTTCTTAAACTATTCCACTAACTGAAAAGAAAAGAAGAGAGAGAAGTAAATAACTGCAGCTCAAATTCCAAGCTTTGCACATAACAGGGAAGTAAAAAATAATTTCAGTATCAGTCCGTTTACAATCACCTAATAAGTCGTGGTGTCATCCTAATATTAAAAAATTGCAAATAGGTGCAGGGATACAATTTTACCTTGGGAAGACTGGCAATGTCTAGCATCGCTGGCAAAACAGCGTGTTGCCTTGCTTGAGGTCTGTGTAAGAAATCCAAAGGACATCTGGTTCCAAAGTAAATAGGTACATCATCTAATTTCAGAAGTACATAATGGTCGCAAGTTTAAAATAAAAGAGGTTCACCTCAGCGGTCATTTGTTTTCTGATTCTTTAGGTTCTTTTGTGGTCTGCAAAGAAAGAACAGCTCAGTTTCAAAAGGTCGATAATGGGTACAATCAGCGATAAGTGCACAAAGTAATCTGCAAGGCAGTAACAGAGAACTGTGAGTTCTCTATCAAAGAGCTGGGACCGATCACGAACAGTCAAGACAATAGTTATAAAGAACTAACCATCACACTCGCTGATCAAAACCTCACCTCCTTTCTGGTTTGGTCATGCTGACTTGCTTCCTTTCTGGTACTACATGGTAAAGATGCACGTGCGCCACGCACGTGTCTAAATGATGACATCACGTGACAGGACCATCCGTGTAACAGCACGAAAGACATGAAAAAAATACACCAATTGGCAAGGCATTCATAATTACAATGCATGTGACTACATGTCATATGTTTAAAACAGTCTTATATGATACCAAACTTTATTCAACTTATGCGACTGTGAAGACCACTAACCGCTGTCTCGTCATCTTAATCTCATCGTTTCACGATCAACGTTGTTTACCGGCTGCATTATAAAGCGCGTCCTAAATACTCTCTGGTATACCGGCTGCAAGGGTGTCGCAAGAGATCATTCAAGTCCTACAATTCAAAGCAAAATGTGCAGATATGAGCCAGATAGACAGCGGAATACTATAAAAAGCATTCACTCCTATAAACAGCACTTTCCCAAAACTCGTAACCCTCGTGCAATTCTTTCAAATATCCAAACCTATTGAAGCTTTTGGAGCTGTGCAGAAGTTGCCTTCCGTTGCTTGTGGCCCCGTACACGTTCCTCTTCACTGTCACTTCCCTCCAATATTAACTCCATGGATTCAGCATTCCTCTGAAGCCAGGAATGTTGGCATTTTCCTAAAAGATAAAGGAATATTAGAGCATAAACAGGCATTCGTTAAATAAATCTGACATGGGAAATTAAGCTGTATACATTAGAAATGATCTTTAAAAGGCGTAGAAGCTAACAAATAGGATGCCTTGCCGGTGTATTTTTACGTCCAATCTTGTCGATCTACCGAGCAAGGGAAAGCCTATTCATCACTGCAGGCATGTAAGCATGATCTACAGGAAACTGCAAGGTCAGGAGACTGAGAAAAATAAATACCTTTATAATAAAGGAAAATAAAATAATAAAAACGGCACCTTAAATATCATATCATTATCACTTAGAGTAACACAAAACATCAGGGAATCAAATGAGGGAACAAAATGCTCTCGAGTCACAAGGTAGCAGCCTGAAACAAATTACCTTTGACAGTGACATGAAAAGAGAGTAAAAGTTCGCCTTGTCAGCAGGAGAATTAGTACAATACTGCAGCCAGCCAATGATTTACGCGTGTTCTTCCACTTCTGTCGATATCTAACTTAGGGGTAGAAAACAGTTTGGGAAACTTAATCAGTGATCTTGTCCACATAGCATATATATCCAGGAGATGTGTAGTCAAGAAACAAATAGACCACCTACATCAGTTGAGTGTGGCAAACACGATGTCGTCAACATGTCGACAGTGCGTGTGAACAGCTTGTCGTGGAACGCTGAACAGGTTTTGTTAAGGGGGAAGTGTACTAATCAGATTGATAATATTTGAGCTACCGAACCTCAAATAAAAATGAAGAGAGGGAGTACTAATTTTTATATGATTACCTTCAGACGACGCTGGCATGTGTTTTGTTAAGCGGTATTTCTGAAACCAAAGAAGTGAGGTAGTTAACCACTTGACCTCTAACAATACTAAATAATACTAACAACGACATCTTGTAATTCTTCGGAATTATCAACCTGAAGATGACTTTTGATGTGGTAGATGGTGAGGCCATCGGGGTTCATCAACTTGAGAATACGCTTCGGCTCCTCGCAAAAAAAATAGAGAGAGAGAGAGAGAGAGAATACGCTTCGGAGTCGCCTCTGCATAGTGTCACGCGGCAACAAGTTAACAAGTCATAAAACTACTACTTGTGAACCTGGACAAGAGCTTGTCCATTTCGTGGCAGGATGTTGTAGGAACCTGGACAAATGCCTGTCCGGGTACGTACAAGGGGTCAATGTAGATGAGGAAGAACCAAAATATTTTAAGATCAAGAGCGCTCACTGTCCCCTTTCTCGTCGACGAATCGCTTGTGGAGGTCCTCCGTCCACCTGATCCGCATCCGCGTCTTGCCCCGGCGCCATTCCCGTGTGCGTCGCCTGTGCGCTGATGTTGCGACTCCTGTGATTGGGGTTCTCCGTCGTGCTGATCTGCACGCTCGGCGCCTCCACCGCCGGTACAAGCGTGCTCCCGGCAACCTATATGGAGTTCAGGAAAACAAGACACACGAGAAATTAAACGTCCCCATCAGCTTGAAAAATGGCCTGATCATTCGCACCATGCCCGTGTAGTTTCACTTAATTACATGAGGTGAAATCGAGAGTGTTTTGGGTTTGCCGCCGAGAAGCTTTGCTGTGGGAGCGCTTTCGAGCAACACTTGCACTAGTCGATCTTGCTGCTGCAGTGGCAGCTTGCGTGCAGGAGACACGGACACCTCCGCGGCGGGACGTAGTACGTCATCACCGAGTCGCCGCGGAGCAGCGGCGGCAGACCGGCAGAGCTGATCGGTCTCCGGAGACCGGCCGAAGGGTGCTCCGCTGAGCGCGGCGGCCGTCGCCGGGAGCGTCGTGGACCCGAGAGCGAAGTCGAACCGCGCCATGCCGAGCAGGTGCTCGGCGACGAAGAACGCCGCGGCGTCGGAGCACAGCGGGGGTGGCGGGGAATAGCTGCGGGTCGCGGAGCGACGACCCGTGGTGGTGGTCCACCTGCTGCTGACTCTTCTTGGTGTTCATCTAGCGATCTCAAAGTGTGGGAGCTGAACAAGGAAGCAGCAGCAATCGTTTGACAACGAGCTCGAAGAGATCAAAAGTTCCTTATATATAGATAGAGCTTATTATGTTTTGAAGGAAACTACGGCAACTCTTTCTAGAGATTGCCTGAACTTTTTATTGCATGGGTAGCAAACAAACAATTTGCTACAAAATGTGATTACATTGATATTACAAGAGAGAAGGAAGAAAAGAAACAGAACACATTCTACGGAGGAAAATTCTCACACCAAGCTGACGGCTGGTTTTAGATAGAGCTTATTATGTTAGCATTATGTAAGACCTGACGGCTGGTTTAGCATAATTAAGGTAAAATCTGGAGGAGGAAAATGGATTAGCACAGAGTGACATGATGCTTAAACAGGGAGATGCAAATATTCTAGTAGATGGCGGTTTACTTAGGGGTTTGTGTGTGTTGGTCTCAAAAAAAAAAAATACAACTTCTAGCTAGATTAGGTGGGTCGACATATGTGACACAGCTAATCTGAATCGCTCGATTGTCATGAATAAAATCAACTTTGGCAAAAGGCTTTGCTCTAGGTCTAATCTCCTATATGATGTGTCTATATGAGCCTATCCTTACTTCTGTAGTGCTCTTCACCACGTTGGCATTGTCGCACGCCAATCTGAATCGCTAATGCCAACCCTTCCTTGCAAGCATTTATGGTTAACATACGATAGATCGGCCCAATACCCATCAAATCTGAGCAACCTAGTCCAAGTCTGACCATCAACATTTCGAAACAAAAGAGTCAACCTTTTCTTAGTTCTATTTCTCGTTTTTAAAATAAAATCAACATTTTTAAAAAAATGTTTATCAGTAACAAAAAACAAAATGTTGACATGGTGCAAACAATATGTTGACGAAAATTTAAAAAATTACAAAAATATTCATATTATTGGATCTCATTTTGTACAATTATTGTAACAAACACGTAGGTTCAAACGGATTCGAAAACGAACTTACGATTTAAGAGAAAAATGCATTTAAGTTTAAAATTTGTTTCTTTTTTCCCACTCCCCACCCGCCCCAATCAGAGCATGACACGTGACAGCCTCTCAGCCTTTTCTCCACCCGCCTGAATCTTGGCGTTGCACGAATCCCAAACCCTATTCTGTCAATGTGTAACCAAACCCCACCCTACATATAAGTTTCTCCTGTTTTTTGCTCTACCTGCCTTGAGCCTGGCCCGTTAGCATCTGTGGCCCACAAGTGGCCCTCAAATGAAAATTAAGCAACTAGGGCTCTTTAGATCTTAGTGTTGTCAATTTAATCACTTACTTATCCAAGTTGCATTACATTTTTATGCCATCATAAAAGACTCTAAGAGATAACTCAGACTTAGAAAAATGTCACGGCAAATACCCACTTGGTTTTTTTATGTGAATTTTAAATAACGGCTTTCTATTTCAGTAAGAGCATATAGCCCCACAATACTGCATCATTGGATGACGAAGTGGTCGAAACCAAAGATGGTGAAAGTCTGGAGTAAACAAAAACAGGCAGCCTTGGGTTTAAAATATGGAAACTACAATTTGAAGATGATCGAAAAAAATCTTATAGACAATCGAGATCGGCAACTCAACTAAATTGTGTATTGTTTTCTCAAATACTAAATTGCATGTTATGGACCATAAGAGAGATCGTTTCCGAGGGTCACACTGTAAGCATACCGTGGCTTATGAATAATGCACTAGCAAAAAAAGAAAAAAAAAGAAAAAATAGGAGATGAATAATGCGAAACAGGAAGACAAAAGCATGTTAACCGAAGCATAGTTTGGTATACCCTACCACGCTGCCATGTCTGATGAGTGATTGGTGTTCTACTGAAGTACTATTGGAGGGGTCCAAACAAAGATAACTCAGCAGTCGGCACAAATGGTGAAGTATTTTGGGCCAAGTTGTGATGTGCTGTCACTAAATAAAATCTTCACTCTTCTGCAAATTTGTGTAAATCCGGCTACAACTAGTGTTCTGGACATTGAATTCAAGATTTGTTTTGGTGCTGATGTTCTGTGAAGATGCTCGAGCTTCGCTGGTCTCCTTGTGAAGTAGAGCTGGAGGAAGTGCTGGTTCCAGGTGTTGTTACTAGGCCTCGTCGAGCTCAGAGGAGTTCTGGAATGTTATTCTGAAATTGAGAGTTCCCTGTAGTCTAACCAGGACTGTCAGTTCACTTCTGATCTCAGAATCCTGCCTTGGAACGGATTGGCTTGAGACCATGAAGATTCACTGCAAGGAAAAATTGATCTCTATTCCTACCAGGGCCAAGATAGTCATGTTCAAGGTATCACCCCAACACCGCACCTTGACGTTGTTGTCCTAGGGTAGTGTTGATCTATCTGCTTTAGTGGACCGAGATACAATCCTTGTGGAACGAGTTTGCTTGTGTATTCTCATGTCCTATATATCTGTACCTCTAGACTCTGTAGTAGTAATAGAGCTTGTTTGTGATCACTGATCACTATTCCACTTATTCCTGGAGCAAGACCTGCACATGTCAAGCCTTATAAATAACCTACAGCAATAAAAGATGAAATTCAACTCAGGTCGAGAAATGCTACCCTCTGTAATTATCCAAGTGGGCACAAATGCCTTTTTCATCACCATTGTTGCTGGTTAAGAGCATCTCCAGCAAGGCCTCTATTTGAGCCCCTACTCCACTATTTGAGAGTTTGAGCAAAAAAATCAACTCCAGCAAGGATCCTACTTGGGCTCTCATTTTGCATGCCCTCTCAAACTCCATCTCCAAGCCCCCAATCCTGGGGTCCTCCCATCCTCCCTCTCATTCGTGGGTCTCACCATTTTTCTTTTCTTTTTCTTTTTTTTCTCTCTTCTCCCTCCTCCTCCCGCACGCTATCTTTTGGATCTCGCCGCCTCCACCCGCCTCCACGCGCCGGCCGGGCCACGCCGCCCTCCTCCCGCGCCTGGCCGGGCCACGCCCCCCGCCTACCGCACGAAGTCGACGCCGCACGCGGCTCACTGCCCCGCCGCTCGAAATCGACGCCTCCCGCGCCCGGCCGGGCCACGCCGTCCGCCTCCTGCAGCCCCGGCGCGGCGGCGTAGAGCGCCACCGGCAGGAGCTCCCCCACGTCGCACCTCCACGTCGCCAGCAGGAGCTCCCCCTCGGTCTCCACCGCCAGCAAATCGACGCCGTCCCCCGCAGCCCCGGGCCTCCACTCGCCGGGTCTCCACGCCGCCGGGACTCCGCGCCGCCGGTCCTCACCAGCAGCTTCCCGGCGCCCGCCGACCTCCCCTCGGTCTCCACCAGGACAGCTGCCACCGCCAGCTCTCGCTGCCCGGCGCCCGGCGGCCCTCGCTGCCTGCGCCCGATCTCGCCCTGAATCGAGCCGGGACGGTGCTGCACAGGCCAGACGTCTCGCCGTCGCCGAGCTGCCGTCAAGAACATCTTCGACCGTCAAGAACTCCTCCATCCCGGCCACCGTCAAGCACTCCTCCATCCCGGCCACCGTCAAGCACTCCTCCATCCCGGCCAAGAAGATCTTCGACCTCGGCAGCTTCCTCACCAAGCGTTCCCCATCTCCGGTTTCGCAAACAAGATGCACGGCTTGGATGACACGCGGGCGCCGTTCCCCATCTCCGCGCCGGTGCCCCGCGCCAGCTCCAGCGGCACTCGACCTCCTCGGCCGTCCGTGGCTCCACCGGCGAAGAAGAAGCGTCCTCTCTTCGTCGCACCGCATCCCCGGTCGACAGCACCTCCTCTGACGCGGCTGCCCAATGCCGACATCCTCTTCTGCAACCCGCAACCCTGGCCGACAGCACCTCCTCAAGGCGGCGACCTACCACGTCGCCAAGCACCTTTCCCCGGCGCTGGGCTGCCTCGTCAGCTCCTCAACAGCGACATTGCTGCCTGGGACGCCCGCTGCCACGTCGATGATGATGTTAGCCCTATCTTTGATTGGAGCCCGATGCCGCCGACCGACAACGTCGCTGAGGTATACGCCGACCGACTGCATGTTGTATGGTGATTTTAGGGCTATGCTAGTATGCTCAAGAGGACATCATGTAATTCCCTGTGAGAGTTTTATACTCTTCGGTATTTTACTTTCTGATGTTAGGGCTATGCTAGTATGCTCAAGAGAACATGTAATTCCCTGTCACAGTGTACTGGTGATATCAGTGAGTTTTTTATTTACAAAATTGAATGCATCCCTTGGTGATCTGGTATTCTGATTCTTGGTGATCTGGTATTCTGATTTGGCGCAAGGCAGCAACTAGTAGTTGAATCATGAGTTATTGGAAGTTATCGGCAAGTGACTGCCTGCTGGAATGCAGTTCTTTTTCCAGAACCCTTCGACCAAATTGTTCCTGTATTCTTTTACCTACTGGCAATTCTGATACTGTAAGAATAGAGCACTTGTTATTGAACATCATGGTTGCTCCCCTGGTTCATTTGTTTGTACTAACAATATATACTGGCAATTCAGTGTAACATCAGTATACCATTGCATATATACTGAAACAAGCAATGTCAGAAGTGGAACTTGTTTTAGCAGTTGCAGTTTAGTCAGTCAAAAGCTGAATGTTCTTGTGTTCTCATTCAAAAGTAATATTGTAGTTTACTGGATTTTAGTCAATGATCCTGTGATTGCTGTTCTCAAATTCAGTGCTGTACAGTGCTCGACCT
>JAAXCT010003035.1:0-47083 GCA_012490785.1 Eragrostis nindensis | reverse complement strand
CTAAAAGACTACGTCACATTCTGGCAGTCGGTCTTGGCTCTCTTTTCTACAGTTTCCCGCTTGCAGCTTCGTGGTCATTCTCATGCGTGTTCATTGGAATTAGAGGCATTCAAAGGAATTTTACTAATGGCAATTTCATTTGATCTGCTTATGTGTTCGCAGTCCATGCTGGAGGAGACAATAAGCATTCGCTCGGTGCATGTCGACATTAGCAAGAAACATCCGAAGTTTGGCATTGTGTTCTATCGGTCCATCTGAATGAGCAACCCGAGGGCGCGTGTCATTGTTGTGTTGAAGCGCCGCCATCCATCGTGCATCGATAGAACATCATTTGGCCTCAGATTAGCATATTGGCACATTAATCTTGGCCACCAGCAACTCGGGCAAATCGTTTACCCGAAGCGCAAAAAGTGTTACTGTGGCTCATGCCTTACGCTGTCATCACCGGCCAACACATACAATCGGATCGATCGAATGAAGCAAATCCAAGAGCCCGCTTCGAGGCGAGGAACGGAAGTGAAGCACGCCGAAACAAAACTAAGTTTTCTTGCAAGAAAGCATAATGTAAAGAAGACGGATCATGCTATTCCGCAAAGACGAATCGAGATTAAGAGAAGAAATAAAAGGGGATGTAAACAACAAGAACGCCCCGGAGGTGCGTGAACGGATCGAAATCCCAACAAGAAACCAAAGATGAAGACCGGAAGAAACGTTGGTCGGCGAAAGAGTCGCGAAACGCAGCAGGGCGGAGCCGTGGAAGAAACGGCGGCGGCCGGCGGGTGCCTTTCTCTCGCGGAAGCTAGGGTTCGTCCGTTCGTTTGCTGACTGGACAGGGCGCTCCGGTTTATAAAGCTTCTAGACGCTGGGCCCAGTCTTGTGGTGGATTTCTTCGTCGAGAATCTTGGCCCATGGGCTGCGACGATTTGAGCCCAGCGTCTTCCAACTCCAGTTGTCTGTTTCGTACCCGCTCGGCAGCTCGAAAAAAGATCAGCGTCAACTGACGCCATGTGATCCATCCATCCATCCATCCATTTCGTCGTCCTCCTCGCTCCGAATCACACCACCGGATTCCCCCGCCCCGCCACCGCCACCGCCACAAACGCTGCCGCCGCTCTCGACACTCTCCCCGTCGCCCATCTGCGGGCTGCCCCTCCACATCGCCGTCCGCCCCGCGCATTTCCTCGAACGCCTCCAGCCCCTGCGCGAGCGGCAGCCATGGCCGCGCTCCTCCTCTCCTCCAGCCGCCTCCAAGCCGCCGCTGCGAGCACAACCGCATCCACCTCCGCTCGCCCCGCTACTCACTTCATCTCCTTCCGCACCGCCAGTCATCGCCGGGGTGCCCCACTTCTCGCCTCCTCCGCGCCTCCGTCGCCGGCCCCAGCCGTGGCGGAGCAGCCGTTCCGCGCGCTGCCGGCCTCCGAGACCACGGTCGTCGTCACGGGCGCCACGGGCTACATCGGCCGCTACGTGGTCCGGGAGCTCCTCCGCCGGGGCCACCGCGTGCTCGCCGTGGCGCGCCGCCGCAGCGGCATCCGCGGCCGCAACTCCCCCGAGGACGTCGTCGCGGACCTGGCCCCGGCACGCGTCGTCTTCTCCGACGTCACCGACCGGGCCGCGCTGCTCGTGGACCTCTCCCCGCACGGGCCCGTCCACGCCGCCGTCTGCTGCCTCGCCAGCCGCGGCGGCGGGGTGCGGGACTCGTGGCGCGTCGACTACGAGGCCACGCTGCACACGCTCCAGGCCGCGCGCGGCCTCGGCGCGCAGCACTTCGTGCTCCTCTCCGCCATCTGCGTCCAGAAGCCGCTCCTCGAGTTCCAGCGCGCCAAGCTCAAGTTCGAGGAGGACCTCGCCGCCGAGGCCGCGCGGGACCCCGCATTCACCTACAGCGTCGTGCGCCCCACAGCCTTCTTCAAGAGCCTCGGCGGCCAGGTCGAGAGCGTCAAGAACGGCGGGCCGTACGTCATGTTCGGCGACGGCAAGCTCTGCGCCTGCAAGCCCATCAGCGAGGAGGACCTCGCCGCGTTCATCGCCGACTGCATCTTCGACGAGGACAAGGCCAACAAGGTGCTGCCCATCGGCGGGCCGGGGAAGGCGCTCACGCCGCTGGAGCAGGGGGAGATGCTGTTCCGGCTGCTCGGGCGCGATCCCAAGTTCATCAAGGTGCCCATCCAGATCATGGACAGTGTCATCTGGGTGCTCGATGGATTGGCCAAGTTGTTCCCCGGACTGGAGGACGCCGCTGAGTTCGGCAAGATTGGGAGGTACTACGCGTCAGAGAGCATGCTGTTGCTGGACCCCAAGACCGGAGAGTACAGCGACGAGCTGACGCCGAGCTACGGCAATGACACGCTCGAGCAGTTCTTCGAGAGGGTGATACGGGAAGGGATGGCGGGGCAGGAGCTCGGCGAGCAGACCATCTTCTAGGCTGTTTTTTTATCCGAACAATGAACCATCTTCTAGGCTGTTTGAGTGCCAGTTTTCAGGGAAAGAAAGCTTGTAAATTCTTGGCTGAGATTGTAGAAAGGTGAGGTTTTTGACTTGCTGATGATGCAATGTTGCAAACACAACTCGTAAACAATGGTTGTGCCATAGTACAATGCATTATCTAGTTTGAATGAGGATAAATTTTACGATCTGAAATCTTTACTGGATCAGAGATTGTTCTTTTCTTCGTATATCCTCAGTTATTCATCCGCTAATCAAACTGTGAAACTCTGATATCATTCTCTCTTCTGAGATATGTTCATGGGCCAAACTCTGAAGATGTCGTTCACAGATTCTGCGATGCCATGTTAACATTCGTGTTGATTCATGGCCTTCTTTTACAGTGATCCTTAGTAAAGGTGTCTTAAGCGATAATACAAATTGCGTCAAAACTGCGCATTAATGCCTTTTTTTCCTGTAGATAATATCACCAACATTCCAAAATCATAGAATTCATCACAAGTGCAAAGACTATATACTCCCTCCGTCCAGAAATATAGTGTACATCTAGTTTTGTCCTAAGTCAAACTTTTTGAACTTTGACCAATAATATATATAAAACCGTAAGGGTTGACAACATAAAAATCCTTTTATTAGATTCATTGTGAAATAAAATTTCATAATATATAACTATCTTGCTTTGAAATAATATACATTTTTAGATATTGTGGGTCAAAGTTTAAAAAAATTGACTTAGGACAAAAGTAGATGTACACTATATTTCTAGACAGAGTGAGTACAGGGTAAGACTAAAGTCAACTCTTAACGACAGAGTGCCGCCACTCGGCAGCAACATACATTATTACAACTTCATATGAGCTATCAACTGTGAAACTGAAGGCAAACAAAATCTGGTGATTTTTTTGTATTACACCTGGGCTTGCTCCAAACTACTGTTCTTCTTTTTGTCCAAGTCCATAACATATTTCAAATTAGGGCTTAAATCTGTTTTGCTTTTGCGAAGCGCCCCTTGATCCTCAGCCTGCCATCAGCGCGAACTTTACGGGACTCATATCGGACTTGCTTATCAAATCTGCAAGGATTGCATTGTAGCAAATATTATGTACCAAGATTTGCGATTCCAAACTGATTCTTACCCAAAAAGGTTAAGGGAAATAAATCATCACATGCCATGCCATAGCCATGTCTCACCTTCTTGTCTTCCTCTTCTCTTTATAGCGCGAGATGACCGAGTCCCGGTCAGGGCAGGGAACAACATCAAAACCACCCCTTTTGGGGAAAGTTTGCACCGGCACACCAATGCCAGGATTAGCCTGCTGGTTATCCTCCATACTGCTACCATTGCTCATGCTTGGACAAATTTCAGACATCTGAACAAACGATGACAGGCATGCTTCAGCCGAATTAAGTGGAGTTTGATCATACGCGAGCTCGACCTTGCATGCACCACTTAGGTCATGATAATCACTACTGTTCCATCTGCCATTCTGCCATCCAGGAAAACAACATGTTATACGAATGTTCATGTTAGCAAGCCTGTGCAACAGAATGAGCAACGAAAACTAGAGCAGTTGTAGTTTATATTTTCCCAGAGTTCTTAGCTGTTTAGCAGAATAAGATAAGATGCAGTCTGTTCTTTAAAACCAAGTAATACATCAGGGTGCAGATATACTGCAGTACTACTTCCTAACAAGGAATAGCAGCATCAATCAGGTTCAGTAACTTTGCTATCGATCAGCAGGTATAAAACGAATCTTCTGTTGGTATTCTTATCCTGGCTATCAAATTATAATCTGGGAGATTCTTAACTACAGTGTTTTTTTCGCTCTCACTCCAATAGCTGTATACTGTTGAGGGTCGACATTTGGCGCTTCAGAATATATCCCTCATTAAGATAGTGACTTTATGGAGAAGTTCCTCTTGCAAAGCATATGAATATGATGCACAGGATATTTTTTGGTTCTGCTGTTCGACGTAAAAAGTTTCAGACTAAGGCTGTTTCTCTTTTTCTGTTGCTCAGTTCCCTTGGTTGATGTGGAATTGCATAAAAAATGCAGAGTAGATCCACAATTTGTGAGTAACAACAAGATCACTTAGGTGTCTTCACAGAGATTGAGATTCAAGCACCAAACCTCAAAAACAGGGGTCGGCATGGTCGTAACTTCATTGGTGTTCTCTGTTCCAAAATTGTACTGCGGTGGCGGTGCCCATGAAGCGAACTGATCATCAGTTTGCTCTGCTTCATCGTGACCTGCTGCTGTCTGCAGCCCGCCATCTGCCTCCGCGAGCTCGCCGAGCTGCCGGAGGATCTCCTCGTTCGTCTTTCCATCTGCCGAGATGCTCCGGTTCTTGTACAACAGGCGAAGAACCAATAGTTAGATCATACGATTGAAGGAGCAATACAATCATGGGACTTTTATTTTACTGTCAGATAGTTAGAGAGGAAACAATTCATCGCTGCTACTACCTTGGGAGAGGACGGCGTCAGGAGAGGCTGGAAGCCATGGCAGGGCGTGGTGGGCACGATCAGGTCCTCCAAGCTCAGCACCTGCGGCTCCTCCCAGATGTTCCACCACCCGTCTCCCTCGGCGCCGGCCGGCTTGTCGAAGAGGGGCACCCCGAGCAGCGCCGCGAGCTCGCTCGCCGGCGGGCACCCCGTGTAGGCCTGCACCGCGCATCGGTCGTGTAGCGGCGGGTCCCCCGCCCCGCCGCCCCCGTGCTGCCTCCCGAAGTCGCAGTCGGAGCAGAGGAACAGCCCCGCCGAGGCGGCGCGGCGGAAGACGGCCCCGGCGGCGCGGCAGTCGGCGCAGAGCGGCGCGCGGGCGTGGCGGGAGCAGACCCCGTTGGCGCCGTGCACGTGGCGGTCGCACGGCAGGCACAGCCTGGCGGCGTCGGCGCGGCAGTAGACCGCCGCCGCCGCGGCGCCGCAGTAGTCGCAGCTCGCCTCGGCGCCGCCGCCGGCCTCTGCATCTGCCTCCGCCTCGGCCTGGCTGGGCGCGGATTTCTTGGGCTCCTCCTCCTGCTGCTGCCCTGGCGGCTCCGAACCTACCACCAGCTGCTCCCGATCGCGCTGCTCGGCTGGATCCATTGGGGGGAAAGGCGACACTCCGCTCGCGGGACTGAGCGAAGAAAGAGGATTTTACTCAGAGACGGGCCCTGCTTCGCTTCTCCTGTCTGCTCTCTTGTGCTTCCTCGGTTGCTTGGGGGATAAGATGGCGGGGGAGCGAAGCCGAGCCAGGCGGAGCGTGAGAGGAGTAACTGCGGAAAGGGATGGTTTGAAAAGGAGGCGCGAGGACGGGAAGACCCCCGTGTGCTCGCTCGGCCTGATTCCCGCGGGCGACGGCAGCGGCCGATGGACAGGTGTCCCGTTACCTCGTCAGCTCCCTTGTCACAGCACCGTCGAGGTGTACATGACCGCGCGCGCGCGCGACCCGTGATCTTTCGGCCCGCGCCGCGCGGCAAAGATCACCGTCTTTTCTCGAGGCGATGGCAACGGCGCAGGGAGGTGTGGGGTCCGCCCGTCAGGTGGACAGCCGTGATAGGGGCCGCGGCGAGTGGTCGCTGTCGGAGAAGAGCGAAAGCCAAAAGGCGCCGAGCGGGAGAGCAGCTTCGCCATGGTTGAGCTTGACGGCGACGGGGTGGGGGGACGCACCTGTCTGGCGGGAAGGGGTGATGCTGCCGTTCGTGCGGCGGGCGGTGCTGCGTCAGCACTCAGCAGTGATGTGTTGTTTCTCTTTTACCTTCCCTCGCCATGGGCCTCGGCCCATCTGTACCATTGAGTAAAATAAATTGACGGTCTTTCAAATTGCCGCGTAGTGTTATTTAGCTTCATAAATTCGTTCCAATGTTTCATTCAGATCAATAAACTTGTCTACTGACGTCATCTAGGTCCAAATCTTTATGGTGAAGCACAAATGCGCCTACGTGTCATGTCACGTGTAGTTCTAAATAGATTCTTCTAAGCCACTTTTTCAACTTTCGACGATTTGACCTGCTCTCCAGCCCTACCTACCTATCTTTAATTGCTCCCTCACCTTTTCCTTTTATGTACTACTTTTTTTTAATTGTCACTTTAACTTCATTCGGTTTTGTTAAAATAATTGACGTTCTCACTTTCGGATACGCATTTCTCTCTTTTCGTCAATTCCTCTGCACATATCTTTATCAACTTTCTTTAATCTCCGCGCCAAAAGCTAAAATGTCAATTATACTAAAATGAAAAAAGTATCAAACTTCTACCAAAATGCAATGGTCCTCGACATATCTTCATCATTGCTTGCCGCGGGCATAGTCCCATCCACAACGATGACATTTCCACACCTTACCGCTCTTCATTGACCGCTCCCCATAAGAATTCTGCTAGTGATTTATTTGGATCGCAGGAGTTTCATGGTAAGCTTAAAACAATTTTATTCCTTAGTATATTCTTCCTATTCTTTTGAAACATTAGGATGGAGTAGCAAAATTCCTAAGGATTCTATAGAGAAAACATACGTGAGCTGGAGCCTCAAGTTTTATAGAAGTCTGATACAATCTACTGATCTCTCTCTCTCTCTTCTTTATTCCTCTATTTTTTCTTTCTTTTCTATGAATCTTCAAAACAAGTCATCAAATAATTAATATGTCCTAAAAACGCATATGGTTAAACAGTACAATAATCGCATTTCTTTTTGTTTTTCCTTTTGAATCATACACTGGAACTTTAGGATTGCATTCAAAAAAGGACGTCCAAGACTCCAAGGTTCTTCTAAATACTGTCGTTTCCTAATTACAAATTTGTGCATAGCAGCTATTCAGTGTTTTTCTTTCTAGTGAAAAAGGCGGGCTCGATTCTCACGCCGTCGCCCAGGAAAGAGGTAAGCGGCGCGACTCACCTTGCTACTCGCGCCAATGATCCGGAGGCGTCTCTCCTCCCTACCGACGACCTTCAGGCGATGGAGGGTGAGGAGAGACTGCCTGTCGTGCTGGGCGTGGGTGGTAGGATGGCGTTCTTCAATAACTAGGGTTAGGTTTAGGTACTTTCGTGACGGGTTCGGAGTAAAAACGACGGCAACAACGATAGTGGCAGCGGCAGCAACTTCTCCAGCACGAAAATAGAGGCTTTGGTTTTCAGACATCGATGGCAAGGAGAATGTGCCATCATTGGTCACGAATAAGGTATTCTGGCGTCCTCTTTTGTCTTGCCGTGGTATTTTTTTTTTTCTTCGACTCTGGGCTAGTAAGAGTTGTTTCCAGTGACATCCATCTGGATGTTGGTTGGATTTGTGTTTTCTCATGACAAATCTGGTGAAGGAGGCGTTGAAGAGTTCTGCGACGGGCTTGATGGCAATACTTTCATCCTATTTGCATGCAAGGTTATTAGTTTACTCTTTTTTTTAATGAAAGGGTTAGGTTTTAATTTTCCCACTTCGGAAGTGATGATGACGGTGGTGGATAGTGAAATCGTCTGTATTCATTCAAATCGGTTTAGGTCAGTGATTTAAAATTGAGGAATTTATGACACTTTCAAAGTCTCGTCTCTCATCAATGAAGTCAATGAAATTAGTATTGTTTGGGTGGCTTATGTAACCAGAGAAGTTTAATATGAATCCTCTCTTTGAAAAAGTGTTTTTTCTATTCTAAAGAAAATTTAAAATTTGCGAGTGGTGTCGTATATCCATTGTGTTTTTCGAGTCTCGACGTCTCGTTTGATGCACTTGCTTGCCTGCGCGCAGTCGAAAAGATCAGAACCTCCATAAGGGCAGTACAATGCTACACGTAAGCAGTCTCATAGCCCGTCTCATGCAACTTTATATAGAATATTTGATGAGGTGGAAGAGAGAGAGGGTGGTGAGAGAAAGAGGTGGTTGTTTCGCGCCTCATGCGCTAAAATTTAGGAGTATGAGACAGTTTACAACCATTGTATGAGTGGTAGTTGGCATGCAACTCATAAATATTCCTTTGCTCACCCATAAATTAAAGAAAAATAAATTACTATGAGACAACTAAAACAATCACCCATTGTATAAGTAGTTTGATGAACCCGTCTGAAGATTATGAGACGGACTATGAGACAACACAGTTGCCCTAACAGGACCTAAAACCCACAGACCATCCATCCAACGGCTGAGGACCCCAGTACCATCAAACCAACGGGTAGATCAGGCCCTGAGCCCCTTGGTCCTCCGCAGTATATATATTCCAACTCCGAAGCCCTAACGCTTAAACCCTGGCGGCGCCTACCTCTCCTTTCCCCACCTCCCTGTCGCCGGCCGCCGCAGGCGAAATCCCTCTTCGCCTCGGGCTCGCCACTGCCGAATCCGCCGGAGGTTTGACCGACTCTGGCGTCTCAGCTGTTCGATTCGGTTTGCGCGTGCGTGTTCATCGGTTTGATTTGGTTCTGTTGTCGCGTGTCTCATACAGGTCGGGGAGGTGGTTACTTGGTTGTTTCAGCTGATTCTGGGACGAGATGTTGGTGCTGTTTGAGACCCCCGCGGGGTTCGCCCTCTTCAAGGTGCTCGACGAGGGGAAGCTCGACAAGGTTGAGGTGAGTGGTAGCTGCTGCTTCTATTTCTAAGTCCGTTTTTACTGGTTTCGTTTGAGTTCAGTCCGTCCTTTGCTTTTTAATTAACTAATTGTGCTACGTATTCTTGGTTGTAGGATCTATGGAAGGAGTTCCAGACGTCGGAATCGGCGAGGAGGGTTCGTACTTTGTGTTTTAGTTTGAAAGCTTTGATTTTCCCAAACTGCATTCCTGGAAGGCTGGGACCAGAACATTCTGACCCAAGTTATTTTCCCTAGTGATCGCTCCTTAAGTTCGCTATAGTACACAAGTAGTATTTTGTTGAGTTTCAGCGTTGAAAGGTTTGGTTTTTCCGAACCACAGGATGGGAACTAGAACATTCTGATTCAAGTTATTTACCTAATGCTCGTTTCTTTGTCTTGTCAGGTGCTATTATAGATTTTTTTTTTCTTCCTTGCCCCTAGTGAAATTCCTCAGCTCAGCTCACTTCCATCGGATGATTTTTATTTATTGGCTTTAAAATGATTACCACTACAGGGCTCTGCTTGTAATATAGTGAATGTTCTATATAAACTTGGAAATGAATGTGGAGTAACATGCTTAGATGTCTTGCATTTCGTCTTGTTAGTGTAAGATATTCTGAGTACGCCATGCAATGCCAGGAGAGTACCTAGGCTTAAAAGGCTGTCTTGCTTCTACATGATATCTGTCACTTGTCCTTAAGGGATGAAGGTTTTGGGCGATCTTGCATATTGAGGCCTCTTGTTTTATTTTGCGCACTTAGTATTTCTTTATAATTTTAGGTTATGAACTTTGTTTATAGGTGGTAAAGCTGAAGGCTTTCAACAAGTTTGAGAACACATCTGATGCCCTCTCCGCTGCAACCCTGATTATTGATAGCAAGCCTAGCAAGGGTCTGCGCAAGTTCTTGCAGAAGCACTGTGAGGGTGAAACATTAGCTGTTGCCGATTCCAAACTTGGAAATGCTATAAAAGAGAAGCTGGTCAGTTGACTTCCTCAGTTCCTTTTTTTGATAGGATGATCACCACTGCTTACACTTTTTAGGTGCTGTGCAGAAAATTGACTGTCTTCACAATAGTGCTGTGATGGAGCTGATGAGGGGGCTTAGAAATCAGCTTACTGAGCTTATATCTGGGTTGGGTGCACAAGACCTTGGTCCAATGAGCTTGGGACTCTCCCATAGCTTGTCTAGGTATAAACTGAAGTTCAGTCCCGAAAAGGTGAGCTATACTGGTGCCATCTTATTTGCCCTGTTTCTGACTATCTCATTACCTGTGGCATGGAATTATTAATATTTTGCATCTTCTTCGTTGCATGCCCTTTCATTGGACTTTTTCTATGTTTTGTATATACCTCAGAGAATATATTCTTAATAGTTCGGAAGTTGACCATTTAAGATATCTTGTTTTTTACTTATAGAGTTCTGTTTTGACACTACAAGAAAACTGAACATTGTTGTTTTGGCTCCACAGGTTGATACTATGATCATTCAGGCCATCGGCTTATTGGATGATCTTGACAAGGAGCTTAACACTTATGCCATGAGGGTTCGCGAATGGTATGGTTGGCACTTTCCAGAGCTCACTAAGATAGTGACAGACAATATACAGTATGCACAAGTTGTGAAGATGATGGGCAACAGAACTAATGCAGTTGACCTTGATTTCTCTGAGGTAATTGCCATTTTCACTTATGATCTCCATGCCTTTGGTGGAAACTGTTTAGTAAGAAACTTCGTTGTTTACAGATATTGTCAGATGCAGAGATAGAAACGCAGCTCAAGGAGGCTGCAGTAATATCCATGGGAACAGAAGTGAGTGACATTGACTTGCTAAATATCAGGGAGCTATGTGATCAAGTGTTGGCTCTTTCGGAGTACAGAGCTCAGTTGTATGACTATTTGAAAAGTAGGATGAACACTATCGCGCCAAATCTTACAGCTCTTGTGGGCGAATTAGTTGGTGCTCGCCTTATTGCGCATGGTGGCAGTCTGCTAAACTTGGCCAAGCAACCTGGCAGCACAATTCAGATACTTGGTGCAGAGAAGGTGTGTTTTCTACCTGGTGAATGATACATGAAACATTTATTTGTGTTCCCTCCTGATTCTACACTTGTATATTCCAATGCATTGGAAGTAATGTCTTAATCATGTTTATTGGTAGCTTTACCAAAGGTACGTTTTATATAGTCTGTTAGAATTCCCACTAAGAAGCTGAATTGTATTTCTCTCCAGGCTTTATTCAGAGCTCTAAAGACTAAGCATTCGACGCCAAAATATGGTCTCATCTACCATGCATCCTTAATTGGTAAGGCATCACAGAAGAACAAGGGAAAAATCTCCCGTTCCCTTGCTGCAAAAACTGCGCTTGCCATCCGGTATGATGCCCTTGGTGATGGTGAGGACAACTCCATTGGCCTCGAGAGTCGACTGAAGGTAATCTGGAATGTGGAAACAATTGTACTTTTAGCTGCATTAGATTGGTTTCTAACACCTGACACTTGAACAGATTGAGACGCGTCTTCAAGTTCTTGAGCATAAAGACCTTGAGAAATCTGCAGGTTCCACAAAGGGGAAGCCGAAGATAGAAATGTATGAAAAGGACAGGAAGAAGGGTGCTGGGGCTTTAACAACTCCTGCTAAGGTGAGCATGACACTTCAAGAAAAAATATTTTCCAGATCCGTTATTCTAGTACAGATCATTTTATCTGGTTAGCTTTAAAGATACCAATGAGTTTTGAAGTATCCTTAGGCCCAGTTTTTTTGCGGCTCTCAAATGCTGCACTTGTGGAACTCGCTTTTAACTTGAATTTTACTTCGTTTTAGACATACAATCCTGCAGCGGATCTGGTACTTGGACACACTGAAGAAACGCCTAAGAAGTCAGAATTGGCTTCAAAGAAGAGGAAACATCATGAGGCGGAGACTACACCATCAACAGAGCCTGCAGAGGATGGTGATCAGGAAGATGGCAAGAAAAAGAAGAAGAAGAAGTCCAAAGAAACCGAGGAGACTCATGCGGTCGATGCTGATGGTGATAAGAAAAAGAAAAAGAAGTCCAAGGAGAGCGAGGAGCCTGCTGTGGCCACTGCTGAAGGTGAGAAGAAGAAAAAGAAGAAGTCTGATGTGGAAACAGATGTTGTCATGCAAACTGAAGAGTCTGGTAAAAAGGATAAAAAGAAAAAGAAGAAGCATGCTGATGAATGAGTCTTAGGAGGGATGCCAAGGTATCTGAGGAGCCTTGGATTGGGACTCGCTGTTCTGTAAAACTGAATATCACCGGCTATGCCATGTGTGTTAGCCTTAGAATAGCTACCATGTTGAGATTAGTTGTTGAACCCGGCTTGTATTCGTCAAGTACTTACTCGATGCAGACAATTTGAATTTTTGATGTTATAATCAGGTAAAATAGTGGTCTTGTTAAGCTTTCTGAATGCATTTGATAACGTTGGCGATTTGAATTTTGCCATGGCGTCTTGTGAGCACTCCAATTTTACATTTTTTGACATTCCTGGCTATATGCGCAGCGAGGCTCCTGATTCTTGACTGTTTCAAATGTCGTGCGGCGAGCTTTCCGAGACGGCTCGAGCCTCGGACCACCAGAAAACCCATAGCGCATGACAACAGATTGCTCCTGATTCTACACAATTATTGTGCAAAAAAAAACCATGGATGACACCACAACGTCGTATCAGGATTAGGTGAATTGCTCCATGTACAAGTACTTCACTTTGCAATTCAATTTCTGAGAAACCATTTGCCGTGCTGCATGGTCGGTTAGCACGGCGAAAAGCCAGAGCCTTTTGGGTGACGCAGCAGTTGGTCCAAAAGGTTTCACGAGCTGTTGCTGTCTGCATGACAGCGAGATCCTTGTGGCAGCAACGGGCTAGCCATCAGATGCTAGCTCATGGTCAAAGCAGTGACACACGCTGAAATGTGTCAACACCTGTTTATGCTTGACGGCCGTGGGGCTTGGCAGCCAATGGGTGTGCGGTCGTGCCGAGCAGCCGAAGCAACGAGTTGAAAACATAGTTCGTACCAATAGGAATGCTACTAAAAATTCTGATAGAGAAAATCCTTTATATGTCATTGGTTAAGTTTCTAATCTCGGATCCGTCATGGGTAAAACTCATGTCCCTTATATGCCATTGTTTTTAAACCTTTATCCCTTTCATGCTACTATGAAGCATTTTCTCGTAGTTTAACACATTAAAATGACTTGTTTTTCACTTGGGTTGCTTTGTCTGCCTGCGCGTTTTGACTCGACCTCCGTGCACGGTGAGCGAGAGCTAGTGGCAACAGAGGCGTGAAACAATTCAATTTAATGTGTTAGACTACGAGAAAATGCTCTATAGTGGCATGGATGGGATAAAAGTTTAAAGTCAATGGCATATAAGAGATGTGAGTTTTACCAATGACGGATTTTGAATTAGAAGTTTAACCAATGACATATAAGACAATTGCCCATTCTCATATGCCCCATTGTCCCCCCCTTTTCTAATTCTTTCCCTTGGCCACTTACAAAATTGGCTAGATTTTATTTATATCCTTTTTCTTTTTCACAGTTGGAATTTTGAGCTCTCAATTAATATTCTAATATTTTACAAGACGCTTAACCGTTCTTATTCACAAAACAAAGTCTAACATACCCGCAAAAAAAAAAAAGCAAAGTCTAACATGTCATTTTGCCTACAAATGCTGATGCATAAGATTACAACCTCGCACACATATACGGTGTACTACAATTGTTTTTGGAACGAGATGTCAACCAAAGATCCCTGAGGGAAACAAAAAGGGCAACAAAACTCAAGTCTAACCAAAATAAAATGGAAGATCCAGGTGTGTTCGTTTCTAGGGGTCTAAATTTTAGAGGGATCACATCAAAGAGAATTTTACCATTTATAGGTATTAAACAAAGTCAAATTACAAAATTAATTCCAGAACTCTCCGTCTAATTCGCGAGACAAATCTAACGAGGGTAATTAAGCAGCGATTAGATGATATTTGCTGTAGCATCACTGTAGCAAAATATAAATTAATTAGGCTCATTAGATTCGTCTCGGAAATAGCACCCATATGTGAAAAAGATTTTGTCATTAAACTAATTAAAATATTTTTAAATGTGAAGATTTTTTTGATATGCCGAGTCTAAAATTTGGAGGGTAGGAAACGAAGAGGCATGCTATATTTTACTCGTGAATAGAAAGGTCACCCTTCCATTCCAGGCCAAAAGTCTGCCCATGTTTTTACCCATCCCTTTCCTCCTCTTTTATCACACCCCTCACATGAGCACATCCACATCGTGACATAATCCGGACACCAAGACAAACTAGAGAGAGACGCATCAGCATCGGAGTCAAACCCTCCACAGCGGAGCACAGCCAGCTCGGTCCCCTCACTCGCGCTCTCCACTTCACTCCCCTCCTCACATGCGCCGCCGCCGCCGGTGACCAACCCCAATGGGCTGCGTCCACGGCCGCCCCGCCGCGTCCAGCCCTGACCGCCCGCCGCCCCCGCCACAGCCGGCCCCTGCGGCGGCGGCGGTCCAGGAATCCGCGGCTAAGGCCGAGCAGCCGGCGGCGGTCAGCGCGGAGAAGCCGGCGGCCGCCGTAGAGAAGCCGGCCCGGCGGGAGAGGCGCTCCCGCTCTTCGCGCCCCGCCCCGGGCCCCGGCAGCGGCAGTTTTGCGAACCGGGCGCGCGGGGAGCAGGTTGCCGCCGGCTGGCCCGCCTGGCTCTCCGCCGTCGCCGGCGAGGCCATCAATGGCTGGACCCCGCGCCGCGCGGACTCATTCGAGAAGATCGACAAGGTACGCACCCTCGCGCTCTCATTCCCGTCCGCTTGGCCAGCTTCGGTTCGGTGCCGTTCGGCGGCCGCCATTGGCGCGAAGGAACTGAGCATAGCTCGCATCTTTGTGGGTTCCGTAGATCGGGCAGGGCACGTACAGCAACGTGTACAAGGCGCGGGACACGGTGAGCGGCAAGATCGTGGCGCTCAAGAAGGTGCGCTTCGACAACCTCGAGCCCGAGAGCGTGCGCTTCATGGCCCGCGAGATCCTCATCCTCCGCCGCCTCGACCACCCCAACGTCATCAAGCTCGACGGCCTCGTCACCTCGCGCATGTCCTGCAGCCTCTACCTCGTCTTCGAGTACATGGAACATGACCTCGCGGGGCTCGCCGCCAGCCCGGACATCAAGTTCACCGAGCCACAGGTGCTCAAGATCCCCCACCATTGCTGCGTTACGGCGTCTGGTGTCACCGACGACACACATTCACAGCGCATGTTGAAATGCAGGTTAAGTGCTATATGCATCAATTGCTGTCCGGGTTGGAGCACTGTCACGACCGGGGGGTGTTGCACCGCGACATCAAGGGGTCGAACCTGCTTTTAGACAACAATGGCATGCTGAAGATTGCTGATTTTGGTCTGGCATCGTTCTTTGATCCGGACCGGAAGCAGCCAATGACGAGCCGAGTTGTGACGCTATGGTACCGGCCACCGGAGCTGCTTCTGGGTGCGACGGATTACGGGGTGGGCGTGGACCTTTGGAGCGCAGGGTGCATCTTGGCCGAATTGCTGGCTGGGAGGCCTATCATGCCAGGACGAACTGAGGTTAGCAATAATATGCTTTACTGTTTGACATGTCAATTTGTTTTTTCCTAGTTTGGTTGAATTTCAGTGGAACTAGCCCAGTCAGAAGTTTTGAACTAAAGAATTATGTTGTCTGTGTAGTTGTGTTATAGATTTATATTTTTGCTTCCCAAACTCTGGTACCATCGGTTATTTCCTAATGGGGCGGTGAATCCTTGCTTTGTGGCTGTTTGTGATTCACCCCACGGCAGGAGGTGAAAGCTGAAAAAATCCTTGTTCATCATAGTATTGTGTGAAGAAACCACAAGAGGAACAACCTTTTCTTAAACATCTTAGAGTAGTGGTCATAATAAATGTCTTTTTTGTTTGTTAATTCTTCTATTCCTTAGGGGGGCCATCGGAAAAGGTCCCTGTATTTGTTCAGTTTAAGAGGCTACTCTAACTGAATTACCCCAGCATACAATTGTTTGGCCAGCAATGTCTCAGCGAAAACATTTTCTTTTTTGTGGAACATTGATTTCTCAGTGAAAACATTGATTTGCCCTGAAAGTCTGGTTTTACTGCCACTTGTCTGAACATTCATTTCAAATGCTTTCTATCTCTTTTTTCTCCTGAGAAGTCCATGTTTGTCACTTGTTTTTGGTTCAATCTTCTGCTACCGTGTCAATTATGACCTGTTGCACTGTTTGTGCACTTAATGTTGTGCAGACCAACCAACCCAATGAATAGCAACTGCATTTACCTTCCATATTTCACTGATGTAGTCATGTGTGCACCTTTTAGGTGGAACAGCTGCATAAAATTTTTAAGTTATGCGGCTCCCCAACAGAAGAATATTGGAAAAAGTCAAAATTGCCTCATGCAACTATATTTAAGCCTCAGCAGCCGTACAAGCGGCGAATAAGAGAGACATTTAAAGACTTTCCACAATCAGCTTTGCAATTGATCGAGACACTACTTGCAATTGATCCAGCTGATCGTTTAACAGCGACTTGTGCATTAAGAAGCGAGGTAAGTTGACTACCATTTCTCACTATCCTGTCCCTTTTCATGGCATTAAAAGTGTGCATTTCTTTTTTTCAGTTAATAAAGTCATTACTATATGGATTCTGAAAATAGACGTTTTAATCACTAAGTTAACAATAGCTTAGTGCTCCATGTTGCCTCTGAATTCCAAAACATAGCATTTTGACTATTATTTCCTTTGGTAATACCCTGGTACCTATTTGTCTAAGTTCAGGTTTAATCCATGAACTTAATCAAGAATTCAAAGCCACTGTAAATATGCGGGCTCTCTGTTCCATATCCAAAGACCAATGAAACCAAGTTTTTTGTATGACAAAGAAATTCAGTTCCATAAACACCACTCTAATCCAATAGGAATCTAGGTTAGCAGAGCCAGTATAGGTTTTAATTGATGGCAATAGCATCCTATGTGATAGCAACCCAAATTTTTGTAGCATGGTTTATTGGGTAACTTACTAATGACTTCCATTGATTTTCTGTGCATGCAGTTCTTTACAACAGAACCTTTTGCATGCGAACCATCGAGTCTCCCAAAATATCCTCCAAGCAAAGAAATAGATGCAAAACGAAGAGATGAAGAAGCCAGACGGTTTGTCACCTTGACTCTTTTTTTTATTTAAAATAATTATTTAGGATATCTACACTGTCATAAATCTATATGCATCGACATCAGTCACACTATGTTGCAGTCTATGTGTGGTTCATCAGTATGATCCTGGCACACTCCCAAAAAGTGTCAGGATCTTAGTGAAATAACAAGCGGTATCTGTTATGCCATCAGCCAGAATGTTGCCTGTTTTAATCTTTTATTTTATTTTCACCTACATTTTCCTTGATAAACTGAAAATTTTGCATATATGTACTCCACATACTTGGCTTTGAATTGTTGATTTGATGTCTTTAAAATTCCTGAGGATATGAAATTAGTGGGTTACCCTGCTTAATGAATAGCTTGTTTTGTATCACTTTAGCAAAAGAAAGGAATAACTGCTCATAATGGAAAGGTATTGTGACCACTGGCTTTGTCTAGTGGATGAAAAGAACACGCGTTGTTATTAGGTAGGATATTTGGATCTACATCTGGAAAAGTTCCAGCTACTCACAACAAGTTGTTAATATTATAGAAGAAAGTTATACCACTGTGCTATGATTAAGCGTAAATGGTTACGTGTACTCTTTTCAGCTACTCGTAAACTGATTTATAAAGCTAGTCAAATCAAGAAAAGGTACAACGTGGTATTATGATACTAGCACCAATGTTCTTTTGTAAGTTGGATGTGCAGTAAGGGCACAAAAAGGAACAAAGAAGAAGGAAAATTAAGGAAAAAGAAGGTCCATGTGGCATTTTTGTATACAACCGAGTTGCTTTCAGAAGAAATTTATTTCTAGGATCAAAAAGCCATTTTAGTCAGTACTAAATGTCGTCGTACGTGAAGCTGCAGTTGTGCTAAAGCAGCTCTGGTTATGGTGCCAGAAAACCTGGGATTCTTTGCATCTTGTTAAGTTTCGTGGACCCTATTAATAAGTCAAAAGACTACTGAAATGTGTCCCCTATTCCTAGCTCTACCGTTGACCCATGCCTCTGTTTGTGGTCTCATATCAGTTCACTTAAGCTCTTCTGAGTTCTGACGCTGTAATGATTCTTTTTGACTTATCCATGCTATGATCAACAGTTTAAGAGCTGCTGGCGGAAGAGCTAATGGTGATGGAGCTAAGAAGACAAGGACGCGTGACCGACCTAAGGCAGTTCCAGCTCCAGAGGCAAATGCTGAACTCCAAGTAAACATTGATGTATGTTGAATGAACCTGTTACTTCTGGCAATATTTTGTGTTTATGAGCTGGGTTATGTAGTAACAGGTTGCTTAGAATAGAGTAGCTGTGACCACTTGCTCAGTCTCAACCCTTTCTTATAAACACTACAATCGCCGGTATAGCTAACCCGTGCTTGTCATTTTTTTTACAGAAAAGAAGGTTAATCACTCATGCAACTGCAAAAAGCAAGAGCGAAAAATTCCCACCCCCACACCAGGATGGTGCAGTTGGTGTTCCTCTGGATTCTTCAAATCATATGGATCCTCTATACGAGCCCGCAGATCCGTCTTCCTTCAGCACTGTGTTCGCTTATGAGAAAGGTGCAGTGCCTACTTGGTCTGGACCACTAGTTGATCCTTCAGCAGTTGCAAACCAAAAGCGGAAGCA
This sequence comes from Eragrostis nindensis, assembly GCA_012490785.1. Taxonomy (NCBI): domain Eukaryota; kingdom Viridiplantae; phylum Streptophyta; class Magnoliopsida; order Poales; family Poaceae; genus Eragrostis; species Eragrostis nindensis. The sequence continues at coordinate 28,301 of JAAXCT010003035.1, read as the reverse complement.
CAAGTCAGGGCGCTTGTCGAAACAACCAGCCACTGCTCGTGCTCGATGAGATCATGATGGATGATATTTATAGGTAAAAGAGTGTCATTGCAGAGAAAATTCTGTGGTGGCACCTGTACCATGTCTTACAAATGAGCATGCAGTGACATACAGTTTTATGGTGAGTTTTGTCATGTATGGGTTTCTTTCGGACACCATTGTATAGACTGGGGAGGGAGATCAAGTAGGTACTTATGTACAATAGTTTCTCTTTTCTATTTTTGCAAGCAGCTGCATTTGAAGTTAGATTCATGAACGGGAACTTAGGCCTCTAGTATTTCAGCACATCAGCTTCCATTGTACTACTAACATTATCTGATTTCTCATGAACTCAATTGAAGCTTTGAGCTGTACTTTTTCAATAGTAGTTGTTTGATCTGTAATTTAGCCATGTGGATTCTTAGTAAAAGTCCAATTGAGTTACTTCTCCAATTATGTTCTTGACATTATTGGGACAACCTAGTGCAAATTTGCACTAACTAGGTCATTCTAACATCAAGGAAAATAATGTAGGTACATTCTGGTTTTGATGTGTGCCATCTGCTTATTTTCCGTACTTTCGTACACAGTAATAGTGGTATTCAGAGAAAAATTAATAAGCTCGCGCTTTACTAGCTTGCATGTACCAAAAAAAAACCGAAAATAATGTACTACTTCTATGCACGTCTTCTCAATTAACATCATGAACTAATAATGACTTTTCTTCGAACCAGTTCAGTTGATTCTTAAAAAAAGAAAAGAAAAATGTTATTGTTGTTACATTTGTGGGCCTACGCGAGCCCCTTATACGTTAATTAGGCCCAAGCCCAAGAATCCAACGATGCCAGTCGCGCAGACCAGCTTCTCGCTCCCAAACACCATGGCCCATTTCACCACTTCCCCTCTCCGCTTCTCCCCCCAAAACCCCTGGTCGAGCGCCGCGCCGGAATCCACCACTCCGCCCCCGAAAAGCACGGACGAAACCCTCCACCAAGTCCCGCGGCGATGGCCGGCGTCGGCGGCAGCGGCGGCGGCGGCGGGGACGCGGACAGGAGCGGGTGGGCGGAGCTCCTCCACTCCTCTACCAAGCTCCTCGAGCAGGCCGCCCCCACGCCGCACTTCCCTACCCTCCAGGTGCGTGCCCCCTTTGCCCCCGCGCCGTTTCTCTTCCTCCAGCCGCGCCTGAAAGGTTCGTTTATGGCTCGCGCAGAGGAACCTGGACCATCTCGAGGCGCTCTCCACCAAGCTCAAGGCCAAGACCATCCGCACCGAGGCTCCGTCCCAGTCGCTCTCCGCCACCAGGTACATAGATCTCCGGAGCCCTCGTGTGGTGGATTCTTGAGTTATGTGGGGACTTAGGGTTTTCGGCTGTATGCTGTAGGTTGCTGGCGCGCGAGGGGATAAATGCGGAGCAGCTCGCCAGGGACCTCAAGTCATTTGAACTCAAGGTAATGGATGGGCGTGCCTACTGGGCTGGGACTAGTGCATTTAGGGTCCCAATTCATGAAGTGATATGACTAGTTTTATGTGCTGATTTAAAAGTATCAAGCAGTTGTGGTTCAAACTTTGACATTCTGAGCTTCTTTAAGTTAAAAATCTAGGTTTGTGGAAAGTGCTAAGTAGAATACATAAACTTGCTGTTTCTTGTGAAAGAAGCTTGTTACTGTTCAGATACGTTTCTAGTCTAGTGAAAATGTAAATCACAAATATGTGTTGTAAATTTGTAATGTGGTATTTGTCATTAGTTGACTAGTGAGGTTTGGTGGAATCGGAATAACAATTGACATTACAGCAGTTAGTATGATGCACATAACAGTCCAGTTGGGCGAAGCGGCTACCTAGGATCTGTGTGGTTTTTGCTTTCTGAGATATTACGCAGATATTGTACTCATTTGAAAATGCACATGCATATGACATATTTATAACGAAAGGTGTCTTACCTTGCTTCCCTGTCTTGTTTATCTCAAAAAGTATCAACTAGGCAATGATTTTCTCAATAACATTTTGATTCCCTATCTGCTTGTTATATGCATGTTTATGTTGTAGAGTTCATATCTTGAATATCAATTTGCTGGACTGCCTATGCATTTGACTCATAATGGCCTGCAGACCACCTTTGAGGATGTCTTTCCGTCTGAAGCAACTACTGTTGAGGAATACGTACAGCAGGTGAACACTTGAATATCCCTCTAATTAGGTTGTTGCCTGAGTTTTAAATATCAAGTTAACATAGCTTACGTGTTCAGCTTCATGAAGTGGCAATAGTTTCATCCATCCAAGAAGCTCAAAAGGACAACTTGAGGAGTTTTAACAACTATATGATGCAAGTTCTTGAGGTTAGTTGGCTTCTTCCCGCTCAATTTATTTCTATTTGTATTCGTTAATGGCTAGTAGCTGCGAAAGATGCTTTTAGATGACACTTTCTTTTATCAGCTTACTAGCTTTTTTTTTTACCGTCTTGAATTTGTGTCATTTGACTGCTTTTATTGTACTTTTCTGACAGCAATCCTCATTATTATAGCTGTTAACTTTAATCTGAATTTATGTAAATGACAGTTCAATTTCACCATTCAGGGAAGTGTTTCGATATTTTTTTCCTATTTCCACATGAGTCCTTCATACTTTAGTCTGCTTGGTAGTGAATGTTTTCACAGAGCCCGCTCGTCGCTTTGTAACTGCATCGTATGTTTGCAGGATGACTGGCAGAAGGAGAAGAGAGATTTCTTGCAGAGTCTAAGCCGCCTTTCTACATTACCCAAGAGGAACACTAATCTCTTAACCAGTGGACTGGCTCGCCCTGCTTTGATGCCACCTTCAACTTCCAGCCCTCATGCTTCATCAGGCCTGCCCTCTACAGAAGTCATGCCTATACCAAACAAGACTATTATTGAAAATAAATCTTCAGTTTATGCTGCGGTTGTGAGGGATCTCAATGATGCAAGAGGACGTAGTCTATCCTTTAGCGTAAGATTTGCTTCTTTGTCAAGATTTTTAACATATTATCAGGCATATCTTGCCATAAATGTCAACTTTAATTCGATATAAATAGCCTAAGTTCTTATTTTATTTTGCCATTGATTTTTTTACCGTCAGTAAATATGAATTTCTCCTGATGTACCATCTTAATTCCACTTATGCTTACTAATGCCATGTTTTGTTTAGCCTGCTACAGCTTTCAGGGCTGCTTATGAGTCCTTATCTGTTGATGCTATTGGCACAAAATCAGTGACTATGCAGAAAGTGTGGCATCTGATTCAGGTAATAATATTGATTCGATTGTAGTAAGGTTATACCATTGTCTGTTCATTTTCAACCATAATTAGTTAATGATATTACAGGAAGTAAAAATATTGTGTACAGGAAATTTCCACTCCATGTGACCTTGTTTTGTCCCTTATTTGATTTTATTTTCTTGTCTAATTCAGGCACTAGTTGGGGAAGAGTTGCCTCAAAGAAATGCTTCAAGAAAAATGTCCCTAGTGATAGGTGCAAGACGCCATCTTGAGTGGGGTCATGAAAAGTTCATACTTGAGACTATCAATAGCCATCCAGCTCTTGTGAGTATTTTTTTTAACTCATTCTTTTGAGTTTAACAACTACTTTGAAACGTTTGATCATGAATGAAAAGATTCACTGTTCAAATGCTGTTATGTAAAGTTTTGTTGTAATAATTTTGCTGGATATCTGTAAATGCTCTTAGGACAATTATTCTCTTTGCTCTTACTCCCTCCAGTTTCAAATTCTTGATGTTAGGACAACTTCCTTAGATCAAAACTTAACTGAGGAAACTGTCCTAGTCAAATATTTAAAATCGGAGGAGTACTAATTTTCGCACCCCACATCGTTGTTGATTTTCTTATATGTTGGTATACACGTACACTTTGTGCATATCTGTCGAAGACTTTGTTTATAAACTTTAGGCCCTGCAATGACCAATATTCACTCGGTTGCAGATGCACAGACTTCAGACACAATTCAATTTGTTGCTTACTGCCATTTTGTGAAATATTGCTATTTATGGAAGTTTTTTTTCCCTACGATGTGTACTGATAAATTCGGGGTAGCATATGGATGAACATGTGACTTGGTTGGTAGCATATGCTCAGCAGTACGTTCTCATAAAAGCATATCAGCAGTCAGACACAGTTTACTCTTACTGCCCTACTTGCATGGTGAAAGTCCAAAGATTTGTTCACTTATCTAAACTGAAATCAAGGTTAATTGTTCTGTTTCATGCAAGGTTAGAAAACTATATTTCAGTTTTTTACTTGGCTCTAGCAGGTGGCAGTAATCTCAGTAACTAACCGGTTACTGTTTTTTGAGCTTATAGAATATAGATAAGAATTTGTGGTAGCGAAATCCAAAAAATAGGCTGCTCAAAACATGTATTGACTCGTAGTTACAAACTTGCAATGTATTGGAATCCACGGGTAACCAAGTGACCAATACCTTTTTTTTTTTTGCTGATCTATCAAGTCTCTACTGCAATTAGTTCTTCTAATGATTTATCATATGGTATACTCCTTTTTCAATATTTGGACTTTTATCTGTGGACTCTATTCAAGCAGATGATTCTCCGATTTCATTATCAGATAATCAATCACATTCTGCATATTTTGTTGTTGTTTAGGCTGCGCTTGGTGGATCTGTTGGCAATCTTCAGAAGATTCGGGCATTTCTTCGGGTTTGTTTTAAATTTGATGCTGTTCTGCATTATTGCTTTTGCTGATATTTACGCTCCAATGCATATTCTGTGCTTATGACCTGACACACACAGGTCCGACTGCGGGATCAAGGTGTGCTAGACTTCGACGCAACTGATCTACGCAGGCAGCCTCCAGTCGATACAACCTGGCAGCAGGTTTTGTTTTGTTTGCTTGCTTATGGAGTTAAAAATGCTTTGCATTTAAAATCACTATTTCCATATGTTAATGGCATGATAAAGTCCACAAATAGCAGCAAAAATAGAATGATTGCAGTAGCCAATTACTTATTTCAGAGTTCCTGAATACAAGTGTAAGCTTCTTTAGAATAGATAGAATGTACATGTGCCCAGAGTTTCTGTTAGTTCTAAGGAGGGTGCTGGACAGCAGCTAGCGAGGCTCTGAGGCTGTTCATTACATTCCACACTAGGTGCTATTTATAGTACATTGGGGGTGGGGGGGGGGGGGGGGGGGGGGGGGGGGGGGGGCTGGCTGGCTGCTACTACTACAAGCTTCCAGAACATGCCAGCAGCTACAGTAGGTCGGTGCCACAGTAGGTCGGCGCTACAGTAGCACTTCCACAAGTTTCCGGAACACACTCTTCTAGACTCTGGAAACACTCTACCAGATTATTCTACAACATTCCAGAAACACAAGGATTACTTCTAAGTTCTAACTCCCCCTAATCCTTGTGTTCCTCACTACATGGGGAGCACGCGCAGGAGCTTCCTCACCACGCGACCCTCCTCCATCTTCTCCGGCGACACACACCACTCGACTTCGGCGACACACGCCACTTCTCTCCGGCGATTCATGGGGAGCACGCGCAGGAGCTTCCTCACCACACGACCCTCCTCCATCTTCTCTGGCGAAACACGCCACTCTTCATCTCCGGCGACACACGCCACTCTTCTCCGGCTCCGGCGATACACGCCGTCTTCTCCGGCTCTGGCGACACACGCCGTCTTCTCCTCCTCTGGCGACACACGCCGCTTCTCACCGGCGACACACGCCATTGAGCGCATCATCCCCAGCAGGACCGACACACGATCCACTGCTGCAGGGCCTCCACTAGCTTGCAAGCACGGACCGACACACGGTGCGGCGACCCAACGCACGCCACCTTGTGCTGGCCACTACCAGCACCCTCCAACAAGGTCTACATCCAACCTAGACTCTTGATACCAATTGTTAGTTCTAAGGAGGGTGCTGGACAGCAGCTAGCAAGTGAGGCTCTGAGGCTGTTCATTACATTCCACACTAGGTGCTATTTATAGTACATGGGGGGGCTGGCTGGCTGCTACTACTACAAGCTTCCAGAACATGCCAGCAGCTACAGTAGGTCGGTGCCACAGTAGGTCGGCGCTACAGTAGCACTTCCACAAGTTTCTGGAACACACTCTACTAGTCCGGAAACACTCTACAGATTATTCTACAATATTCCAGAAACACAAGGATTACTTCTAACAGTTTCTAAAACTTGGTTACAGCTATTTAAACGGTCACCCATCACTAATGATTATATGGCATAATTATCCTGACCCATCTGGTGATTTTGCGGCAGTAGGTAGGACAACTACTTGTTATTTGAAATTATAATGTTCTGGTAGGCTCGTTTTTTGGAACACTAACTAGAAAAAACGGGTTGTGCTTAGATCAATTAGCTTTCTTTAGTTAAGCCTCCGTAGCAAATACATATACTTACTGTTCAAATTTGGCAGATCTTAAGTAATTTGAACTATTACTCTCTTGGTATTCCGTTACATATTGCAACCTTCTGCAGATTTATTTCTGCTTGAGAACTGGATACTATGATGAAGCAAGACAAGTTGCCCAATCATCTCGTGCTTCGTACAACTTCGCCCCCCTGGTAGGCTTTCTATAATCATGAGGGATCCTCATTCTTAATACGGAACTTATCGATAATATGCTTTGGCAGCTTGCAGAATGGATTTCTACTAATGGTGCTGTATCACCGGATACTGCTCTGGCAGCTTCTGAGGAATGTGATAAAATGCTCAGGATGGGTGATCGACCAGGTCGTCCTGGTTATGACAGGAAAAAGTTGCTGCTTTATGCCATAATTTGTGGTTGTCGGCGGCAAATTGAGAAATTGCTGAAAGACCTGCCAACACTTTTTAATACAATAGAGGATTTCTTGTGGTTTAAGTTGTCAGCATTAAGAGAATACACTGCTGCATCTTCTTCTAATGTTTTGAATGAAGGCATGGTGCCTTATACACTGGATGATCTGCAAAGTTACTTGAACAAATTTGAGCCATCGTATTATACGAAAAATGGAAAAGATCCTTTGATCTATCCCTATGTTCTGTTCTTAAGCATCCAATTGCTCCCAGCAATTCTTTATTTGTCTAAAGAAGTTGGGGAGGATGGATACCATGTTGATGCTGTGCATATTTCAATAGCTTTAGCTGATCATGGTGTTCTTCCAGAGGGTGTTGGGTCAGAACAGAGAATGGGTGTTATGGATGCTTGTGCAGAGGCTGCCAGCATAATACGGCAGTATGGCTCTATTTACTTGCGTAATGGGAATATTGGTCTGGCCTTGGAGTATTATGCACAAGCTGCTGCTGCGATGGGCGGAGGAAAGGCATCTTGGATGGGTGAAGGTTCCAGTGATCAGCAGCGACAACGGAATTTGATGTTGAAGCAACTCCTGACAGAGATATTACTGAGAGATGGTGGTATTCAACTTTTGCTTGGTCCTAGTGGAATGGGTGAAGAAGGTGAACTGAAGAAATATATGATGGATTGGAGAAGCAGGCAGCAATTTTTACTTGAAGCTGCCCATCGGTGTCAAGAGGCAGGGCTCTATGACAAAGTAAGTGTTTCAAAACTTGTTGTGCTCTTGTGCTTCTGAGATCATTTTAAATGTTGCATCTTCACCTTGGAAAAAAGTTTGTAGAAGGCAGGAGCACTGGTTCATCTTTGTTCTGTATATCAGTGTCATTTATTAAACTTTTGATGATTGATGTATCATATTTGTGTTTTGCCATACTGCTGATTGAGAGGAAAAAATCTTTGTCTTTGTTGATGATGCATTGTTAGCTTTTCAGAGAACACCTACATCATTCTGCGATTTTAATGATGTAACAGTTAGCTGAAAGCATCTTATTTGGAGCATGCAGTAAGATTAGTTAAGTATAGATTCTCGAAGCAAACTGAATGCCAAAGGAAAGCAAATGGACCCCGTACTAATCTTCAGTTGCAACAATCTCATTTATTTTAGCAACTGATTCTGCTACTTCATCCGTCTAACCATCCTTGCTATAGATTTTGCTTGGTCATTGCCGTGCTGAGACATTGCCAGTTGACTTTTGATATATATGCTGTGAACTCAATTTATTTCAAGTTCATTGCACTGTGCACATTTATGCAGTACAGGAGCAAATTTTGCTTAATTGATCGAGTATGATGTGTCTATTTTTGCAATTTGTTGCAATTGATCTGTGCAGATAGCCACCGGTAGATACAATCTTGGAGCGTTTATTCTATGTTTTACTGTTCTGTATTAATCTAATTCTAATTTACTTTCACATGAAATTCAGGCGGTGGAAATTCACAAAAGGGTAGGAGCTTTTGCCATGGCACTTCAGATAATAAACAAGTGCCTGTCTGATGCAGTCTGTGCCATGGCGCGCAGTATGCTAGATGGTGAGAGCCGTGCTGCTGCTCTAATTCAATCTGGCAATGAGATTTTGGAGACAGCCAGATATTCTTCTGAAGCCAGGTTGTTTTTCTCTTCTGCATGCACAAATTGATTATTCTCATGCTATTTGAAACTGTTTTAATTTGTCTTATGGAAACTTTGCCTACAGTGTCCAAGACAAGGATCTCATATCTGAACAACAAACTGTACTGAGACAACTTGAAGCTATTCTCCACATTTATCGGCTAGCTCGGCTTGGACAGACTGTGGATGCATTGAGGGAGATTATCAGGCTCCCATTCCTTCATTTGGACCCTAAAGCTCCAAATGTGACTGTTGATATTTTCAGGAATTTATCACCTCATGTTCAAGCTTGCGTGCCAGATCTCCTGAAGGTTGCTCTAAACTGCATCGACAATGTTAGAGATACTGATGGGACCTTGCGTGCCGTCAAATCTAAGGTATTCCATCACTTTCATGTGCTATCAATAGATTATCATCACAAACACGTAGACACCCTTATATTAACGTTGGAAAATGGGGCACTGGCGCACTGTAGTGTGTGAATAGGTGTGGCAAAACATTTTCTGGGCCCATTTTGAGGTCCTGCTTACCATAACTCTCCACCACCAGCGGCAAGAAATGTGTGTAGTGAAATATATTATGAACAATGCTTGTTGGCAGCTATCTCCGAAAATGAATAGACACGACATGATGACAATGTTAAGGGCTTGCTGCTATGGTAGATACACATTATGCTCCACTTGGTAAATAACAAAATAGTTAATCGTGTGCAGTGTTCTTTTTGTACACCTGGTTTTCCATTGATGCGGTGAAAGCAACTTGCTTAGTTCATTTTTCAGCCAAGCAAGTTGTCCTAACGTCATCAATTAGGACAATGAAGGATCGGTATATTAGCTTAAATTCAGGGGAAAATGAAGGATCGGTATATAACGTATTTTGGTGTTGAAGTGCTGTCTTGCTAAGCATAGATGCAATCGTGCTGCACTTCCTGATGCATTTTCATCTATAATCTCCAGATTGCAAACCTCATCGCAAGCAACATGAGCCGGAATTGGCCACAGGATTTGTATCAGAAGGTGGCGCAGTGCATATGAACCGGTTTGTGTTACGTGGTCTGTATCAGAATCTTTAGAAACAATTTGGGATCGGTTACTTTCGCACACTACATGCCTGAAGAATTGTGGAAGGATTCTCCTTGGTGTAATCTCATGTATATCGGCCCTATCTTTTGTGTAATGGAAATATCCTTATGCCGATTTTTTTTAATTTACAAATTACATATATTTCATTTCACTGCATGACATTGCATGAACATTGGAGTAAGTTGCAGCTTGCTTTCGGCTTGTACCTACTTCGTTCCATTTCTCGAATGGGACACAAGCCAGCCAACGGCAGTTGTGTCAACGAGCGCAATAAGCGCACATGCATCGACACATGCCTCGGTTGGTTGGCATCCGCGCCCGCTCACAATTTGCAAAGTACGTGCACGGGTGGTGTGACCCTTATCAGCCTGTCGGAACCAAGCAGATCACCTTCTTGGAATTCGTGTGAATTAGCATTTTTATGTCACGGGCAGAGAAATGTTTAGAATACATACCAAATATATGTTGTTTGGAAGGAATAAGGTCATGAACAGGGAATGACATCAATATGAAAAGGCCGTTTGTAATATCGTATTTATCCGAAAACGAGATGCACGCTAGATTCAGAAGTTTACGGCAAGGGCGCACATGATCTTGTTGGAATAGTTTACTACCTCCAAGATTTCTAAAAACTTTTTTCATCAGTTCCTCGTTAATAACGTTGAGCATTCGTCACTCATTGTGAAGGTTTTTTTTTTTTTTTTTGGAATCCATTTTGAAGGTGTGTTTGGCTGGTTGGCCATCACAACTTACCATAAAAATAGAGCATCTGTTTCACAAAATATAAGCAATGTATGCCATACAATCCTTTTAGCCTTTATGCCCATGGCCTTGGCACCCTTTTCATTCGGTTATGATGAAGAATGACTTTTTTACAAATAAGTGCGGTAAACAAGTGACCACATCCGAAGCTGGTAGCGCTAGCGACGTCACGAGACTTTGGATGGCGACAGAAATACCGCAGACGGGTAGGTAGGCGGTTTCTGACGGACGTTGCAGTTGCAGCTATGGAAGCCGCACCCGCATCAGGGCAATGAATGCGCGCTCACGCTAAGCCGGGCCCTGAAGCAACACACCTTTGTACCGTAGAAAAGAATACTCCTTCTTCCATCCCAGTTTACTTGGCATCTTAGCCTCACCTAGTTTTTCCAAAATAATTAGCATTCTCACTTCCTGATGCACCTTTCTCTTTCCAATACATCTCTATCTCTATATCTTTCCTTCTCGTTTTCTGTGCACCAACATTTACTAACTTTTCTTAATCTACATACCAAAAGCTAAAACGTCAATTATTTTGGGACGGATAGAGTACTTTACTGGAGACTAGTACTCCATACTCCTCACCTGATCACTTCACTTGCACCGAAAGATCATCGACTTTGGTTGGAGGGGCTAGTACGATTGAACTTTGGAAATCATAACCAGCGTCAGTACGGCTTAGATTGGACGGATTAACCATCGGTTTATAGATACTATGTAAAATGGATAAGCGTGGAATGCTGATTGATTGGTCAGGTGACGCGGATAAGCACGGGTTCAGGTTGCTGCCTCAGCCAAGTGGCATCTACTAGGTCGTTTCCCCTATTTTCTTCCACCTACGATCGTAGAGGCGTGAGGCATCGCCGTCTTGCTTGCTCGCAAACGATACGAGCGTGAGCAGATTGGGGCGCTTTTTTCTTGAAACGAGATTGGGGCGCTTTGATCTGGCAGCACGCAACATCCTTACAAAGAAGAAACTGTAAAAAGAAGGGAATGCAAAGAAGGCGCTTGGATCTTGATAAGTTAAAGAAATCAAAAGAGCGGCTCCAGATTGATTCTCTGCGCTCTCTGAAAACCAGCTGCAGACGAAGGCGTGATTTCAATCAATCAATCCGAACGGACATGAACCGCGGCATGGCATTAAAGACGCCCTGCCGGGCGGCCAACAAGAAGCCCAGAAAAGAAGGTGTACTCTGCTCGTTATCAGTACTGTAGCAGAAGAAGATTTCCTTTTACGGCCACCGAATCACCGCCTTTTGACGGCGGCGACCCAATCCGCGGCCCCCATTTCGTGCCTGTTTCAGGCACCGGCCCACGCGCGCATCACCTCACCCTTCCTGCTTACCGTATAAAATACTCCACACCCTATCAGCTCAAGTTGCGCGGCAGCGGAAGCCTCCTGCTCCTCCCCAGATCTCAACGCAACACCACTTCAGAAAAGGCACCGGCCGGCCACGCGCGTACTGCGCCGTCGATCGATGGAGCACGACGCCGAGGCTCGCCGCGGGTTCGGCAGGATGGGCTTCGGGTTAATTCTTCTTCTGCTTCTTCTTCTGTTCTGTTCTGTTCTTCAAAACCGGAGAGGCTTTCTTCTGATTACTTTTTTGGTCCGTCCTCTGTTTATTCAGTTGCAAGCACTACCGGAGGAGGTGCCGGATCCGCGCGCCCTGCTGCAACGACGTCTTCGCCTGCCGCCATTGCCACAACGAGTCCACGGTTCGTCCACTGCTTCCTCTCCTCCGCCTTCCTCTGCACCATGGCCGCCTGACGGCTGACTTTCTTCTTGCTCTGTTCTTCCTGTTGGTTCTCTTCTCATGTGCTTCTTCTTTCCTGGCCCCTGTCCCGGTGGTTGGATTGGATTGGATTGGGCGCAGAAAGACGGGCACGAGCTCGACCGGCACGCCGTCGAATCGGTGGGCTACGTCCTTCTGCTTCTTCATTCATTGTGCTCCCAATGCTCCCACTGCCTGCTGCTACCCTGTTTTTCATGCGCTGACTTTCGCTTAATGTTTTGCTTTGCAGGTTATCTGTCTAGTTTGTGACACCGAGCAGCCGGTAAGTATCGTGTCGGATTGGACGCGTCGATGACGCGTGGGACCGGGCCTACGTTGCCAGCCTCGCGTTTTTTACGGGATCATGATTTGATTGATGTAATTTCCGATGTGAAGTGAATCTAAGCGGTTCATGCCTCTCCATTTCTGGTCAGTAGGTTGCGCAGGAGTGCTGCCACTGCGGGGTTTCCATGGGGGAGTACTTCTGCAGGACCTGCAAATTCTTTGACGACGATGTGAGACCAAAACAGAGATCAGTATTGGTAGATTCTGCTGGTTTTGTGACTATGGGTTTGCTGATGAGATGTTGTGGTTGTGTAGGCTGACAAGGAGCATTACCATTGCAAAGATTGTGGCATCTGCAGGTGCGTTGTCTCCTATTTTCCGTTGTGCAGGATCTGAATATCGTAATATGATGAACTTGAGTTCCGGTGGCTTTTTAAATCCCTTCTTGGCGAACCCATCTACTAGCTTGTTGATTCGGTCTAATTTCATTTCAAGTGTATTCAGAATGTCGTATTCTTGGCGCACTGTACAGTGCAAGTTGCATTTTTTTTTAAAAAAAATATAGACGTGCAAGTTGCATTCTTTTAAAATATAAACGTGCAAGTTGCATTCTCAATCTTTACTTGGAAGCTCCGAAGCAGCCATTTCCATTTGCAAGTTACTGAGTTGACTGAACTAGTGATGCGTTTCAACAGAGTTGGAGGGAAGGAGAACTTCTTCCACTGCAACAAGTGTGGTAAGTTTTATCCTGAATCTCCCAGTTCTGAGGTCTTGTTCAGAGAGTGATTTTTTTGCGGACTACTAAGCCTAGGACTAAGCTGTTTTCATGCTTGAACAACACTTCGAGTGTTTTTTTCCTGATTCTTATCTTTCGTCCTTTACTCTGTTATTTACACAGGATCTTGCTACTCGACCACGCTCCGCGAGAAGCACTGCTGCATCGAGAACTCGATGAAGAACAACTGCCCCATCTGCTACGAGGTATGTGCATCCTGCCTGCTGCAACCAATAGTTCTGATGCTGCTGTAATAATTCGTTCTCCCACTGAGATAAATGAAATTTCTTCGGATCCTCTGAAAACCAACCATCACTGTTATTGCAAGGCAGTACATGTTTGACTCATTGAAAGAGACGTCTGTGCTCCGATGTGGGCACACGATGCACTTGCAGTGCTTCCACGAGATGTTGAAGCACGACAAGTAAGTGCCCATGCTGCTTTATTGGATCGCCACATCTTTCTTGGTTCTTGCGTGTGAACCTGTTTCTCCTTACACAATGGACGTTGCCCGTCGATGTAGGTTCTCTTGTCCCATCTGCTCCACGTCTATCTTTGACATGGACAAGTTCTTGAGGGCATTGGACGCCGAGGTATGTATCTGTCACCTTCAAATACAGTTTGGATTTACACTACACAATCTGAATAATCTTCTGAACGTCCCTCCTGCAGATGGAGGAAAGCTATTACTACATGGGAAAGGTCAGTGCCGACTGCTTTCTAGAGTGTATATCCAAAATCTCTGGACACAATTTGGCCCATCATCCTTTGATCCTTTCGTTCGTCAGGACGAACTATTTGTAGTCACATAAATAAATTCAGTCCAGCCATATTCAGACACTATAAAATTCAGAGACTTCATCAGTCGAAGCTGCTAAAATTCTGAGAAATTCGTCACAATCAAAATCTCTAACGCCGTGCTGGGGTTGTGTGTGCAGGGATGGATCGTGTGCAGCGACTGTAGAGACACAACGCAGGTCTACTCCGGCGTCGCGGGCCACAAGTGCTGCCACTGCCAGTCCTACAACACCTGCAGAGTCGGGCCCCCTGTCTTCCCGTAGCTGGCGCCAGAAATACATTGATTTGTCCAAACATATTAATTAATTCGTCCATATACCGATTTGTATCTGCCAGCAAAGAAGATAGATGCTGTAGCTGAAATTCCAGTCACCAAGATGAACTGCACCCGATGACCTGATGTGATCATCGCATTATATGCAATTAGCATATTATTATCTACACCACTGCGAGCTTCGAGCTTGCGTGATTTATGATACAATGTACAACAAACAAGGGATTTATCTATGTCATCTGATTTCATAGGAAATACTCTGCTCCATTTTTAATTTCCGAGGGGAGGTAAATACTATGCTGAGATCCTCCGCCTCCCGGTTCCGGTCTATCCAGACCCAACATTTGCACATGCAGGATATCTGGAAATGTGCAGAGCTCATATATCTCAAAAGGAACTGAAACTGATGGTTTCATTCATGGATAAAGGCACATAGTGCCAATAGTCTGAATTTACATTCTCTTATGAAGTAGCTCTCAGAAACTATCGGCACAAACGTAAGGCCTAAATCATGCTACCATTACTATGAATTCACATGAGTTTATATAGCCAAGAACTGATCACTGTAAGTCCTACAAACAATTTAGCCAAGATGGCTGTGCTACTTACGGAAAGATAATCCTTGCTGAGCAACAGCGTGTGTACGAGACAAGCTTGCCCAAGTGAAGCCAAACGACTTGGAATTTGATCCCCATAGGATGGTGCTGACTGTTGTTGGTTGGCATCCACTTATGAATCTGCAACCTGCAAGAGCTATATGAGCAAAGTACGAAATGTTCAAAGCTAATGAGCATTGCCTTTCAGATTTTATGACATAATGCACTGTTGTGTTCCGAATCGATGTAATGCTTTAAGTTGAGTAACACATTTGTTTCATACTACTATGACGTGGATACCACAAACTGGCTAGCTCAACAAAAGTTTTGATGTGTCAAGAATCTAAACCGCCAAAAATATTTCTCATGAACAAGAAAGGTAAACCAAAACATCTATCAGCAAAATAATTCGTCCTGTTTCAAACTTGAACCTTAAATGAGCAAAACTGTAATGAAAAGATGAACCTATACAGCTGCAGAACAAAGAGTGGCAAGGATAATCCAGCGAGTACTCTAAAAGAGTGAAGAGTAAACTAACATAGTACAAATTATATTTATCAAAAAAAAAAAATGCTGGATGTGGTATGCAAGATTGGAGAGATGCAGCGTACAATAGACTTGAATACACGTGAGTTCAAATCAAAGCATCAAGCTACCTCCTTGCAAATTACTACTGAAATAAAGCTGATGGTCAATTGTGACAGAAAGAAACCTCTAAGATGATGAAGCTATGGCCCTGACAAGGCTTAACCAGACTCTTGCTTTTTCTCCTCATCACCTTCATTTTGTTCTCCTGCTGCATCAATGGTGTCACTGCTGGATTCAACAACCTGTGCCTCCTCATTTGCTGCATCAGCTGATTCATCCTTTTCTGCTTCCCTCTTACGACCCAGCACCGCCTCAATAGCCGCTCGGCTGGCCCTGGCAGCAGCTTCTTCCTTAGCCTTTTCCTCAGCCTTCTTCCTCTCCTCTTCTTCTTTAGCAAGAGCCTCTGCTCTGGCCTTCTCTTCAGCTGCACGTGCAGCCGCCTCTGCTTTCTCCCTCTCGACATCTTCATACAACTTTGTCATCTCCCCATCTCTTCCATCCTTCTCCAGTGCTCCCTCCAAAGTTCTTTCATTTCATCACTAAACACAACATTCTCGTCCAAGAGAATAGCCTTGGCTATCTTTATCGCATCGTCCAACCTACAGCATCAATGTATGACTTCAAGAGCAACTCATAGCTAGCAATGTTCGGCTTGACCTCCTTTTCAGGCATCATATCAAAGAATCCCTGTGCCTCATCAAGCCGATCAACATTCAATAGGCCACCTATAACTTTGTTAAATGCATTTGCATTGGGCCTCAGACCAGCATCAAACATCTTATTGAAGTAACCAATCGCATCATCCACCCTGTCAACCTTGAAGCAGGACTCAATGAGCAAGACATGAGTGTACTCATCAGGTTTAACACCACGCTCACCCATCTCTGAGTACAACCCTTCTGCCTCCCCGACAAGCTCATTCTTCCCCAGCCAGTCAATCAGATTATTGTAAGAGAGTGCATCCGGCGCACACCTCTTTTCAGCCATCTGCCCAAACACCTCAATTGCATCCTGGAACCTTTCAGCACGGCAGTACGCATTGACCATCACATTAAAGGTACCCAGGTTCACAGTAATCCTCCTGGGCGGGTCATGCTCCCTGCACATTCTATCGAACAGCTGGAGTGCGTCCTCCAACCTTCCATTCCTCCCAAGCGCATCAAGCACCATATTGTAGCTCACTGCGTCAAACTTCACCTTGGAATCATCCCCAAGCACCTCAGCATAGCAATCCATGGCCTCCTTCTCCATGCCTTTGAGGAAGTACCCCTTCATCAGATTGCCGTACACCGCCCCATCAAGAATGGGGCTGCCGCCTAGCTTCTCCTTCAGCTCTTCGTACAGAGAGACCGCCTTGCCACCGTCGCCGGCATTGACAAACCCGCCCATGATGAAGGCGTAAACCTGGGGATCAGGCGCGACGAGGCCACGCTCCAGCATGCCGTCTTTGAGCTCGATTGCCAGGTCGAGCTTGCCATTCTCGGTAAGCGAGCGCGCAAGGATGCGGTAGGTGGTGGGCGAGGGCAGCACTGGGGAGTCGTCCTTGAGGAGGAGGCGGAAATGCTCGAGCGCGGTTTCTGGGCGCCGGCAGTCGCAGTAGGCCTGGAGGAGGATGTTGTAGGTGGCGACGGTGGGCGCGACGGAGGCCTGGGTGACGAAGCGGTGGAGTGTGAGGAGGTCGGCGTAGCGCGCCTGGCGGAGCAGCGCGGCGAGCACGGCATTGCATGTGAAGACGGTGGGGCGGCAGTTGGAGTAGATGGAGTGGCGAGTGAGCAGCGCCGCCTCGTCGAGGTCGTTCTCGCGGATCAGCGCGAGGATGCGGCGGTGGAGGTCGAGGCGCTTCCCCGAGAGCACGGAGGCGGGTTCGGGGAGCTTGGGGGCGTTGGGGTTGGAGGACGGCCGGGGCGCCCCCGGGGTGCGCTGCGGTGTCGGGCCTCGGGAGAGAGGGGGCTCCACGCGGAGGCGGCGCTTGCGGCGGCGGCGCTCGGCGGCCGCGTCGTAGGGGGCCTCCGCAACGTCGGCTGGGGTCGGGGTGGCCAGGCAGAGGAGGCGGGCGTGCGGCCGCAGGCGGAGCGGGAGGGGGAGGAGCCGGGAGAGGATGGGCTTCGAGAGCGCCATGGCGGCCGCCGGCGACGGCACAGCGAGGAGGAGGAAGGTTTAGCTAGGGATTTGGGATATTTTTTTTTTCTTCCGTTTCTTTGATGGAGTGATTCGCGGAGATTTTTCGCGAGGGTAGACGGGGAATGGGGGACGGCGGAACAGAACGCGAGGCGAAGAAGACAGCAGCATGGGCCAGGCCTGGATTGGTGAATGGGCCATTATTTGTGTCCGAATGGGTCAACTTATGGGCCTACTTGTTCATTCCCACCGCCCAGTCCAAGCGTCGCCACCAAGGGCACGCCGCGAGCTTCTCAAAAAAAAAAAAAAAAAAAAAAAAACCAAGGGCACGCCGCGTGGCGCGACACGACTGCGACGCGCTCCTCCTCCCCTCTCCTTCTGTCCAGCTGATGAACCGCGCAGCGCAGCTACTTCGGGTTTCCTCTTTCGTTTCCGTCTTTGCCTTCCCCTCGCCTCCATCGATCGCCATCCCTTGCTCTAGCTGCCTCTCCCATCTCACGAGAACGCCAGACTCTTCCGTTCGTTGCGTCTTACTTTCGCATCGTCGGACCTGGCATGGATAGACGGCGGAGATGGGCGGCCGCCAAAGCGGTGGCGGCGGCGCTCTTGCTGCTGTCTACCGCTTCCCACGCAGCAGCAAGAACAGGTACTTCGGTTCAAATTTACCTGTGCAACCATTTTCTTCCGGGTGCTGTGTATATGGTTGATTTTTGTTGTTGAAGCCAAAATACTCTGCACTCGTAATCATATTATTTTGATAATGTTTCCTGACTATGAGTAGGATTTATAATTGATTTTTTTTAACTTTATTTCACGGCCCGTGTAAACCAAGTGCTCCAATTATCACAGAACCCAGTGTCAAGAACAATGAGCAACGACTCGCATTTAACTATACTCTAGCCAAGGCTGTTGTGGAATATGCTTCAGCTGTAAGTTATTTTCCCCCTTCCTCTTCTCCTGAATGCACCATCTGTATGCTAGACCTTCATAGCATGACCCCAAATCCTTTTTTTCACCTTACATGTTCCAAGAGTCAATAAGGTTTTTTAATCCAGTATTCTCGTTATCTTGAATATCAGTTGGTAACTGTTAGTTTTTAGTTGTGACACAATAATTGTCTCGCATAAAGTGACCTCCGGTGTATTTCGGGTTCATAGGTATATATGACAGACCTAACGGCTCTATATACATGGACATGCTCAAGATGCAATGACTTGACTCGAGTAAGATATTTAGTGTTATAATAGTGTTTAATATTATTTAGTTCAGTGTGAGTAGAACAAAGATGCATTTTTTACTGACTCCGTTGTTGGCATCAATTTTGCAAAACAGGGCTTTGAGGTGAGATGTATAATTGTTGATGTCCAGAATTGCTTGCAGGTACAACCTGTGCCGCAATCTTTACATGACACTGTCCCAGTTTCTTCCCCAATCATTTTCCTATATAGAGAAAAATAAGCTTATTGTGATGGAACAATCAATGTCGCAGGCATTTGTTGGTGTTGATCACAATCTCAATGCTATCATTGTTGCTATCAGAGGGACTCAAGAGAACAGGTTCCGAAGCCATTGTCAAACTTGTAGCAATATTGGTTAGCGAATTTTCTTTTACCTGCAACGTATAATGTTCCTCCCTTTAACTTGTCAATTTTTCTGAACAGCGTACAGAATTGGATTAAGGACCTGGTATGGAAGCAGGTTGACCTTAATTATCCGAACTTGCCAATGCAAAGGTTTCTTGATCTAACTTAAATAAGAGACTTATTTTCTAAGAGTATGAAATGTCCTTCTTTTGTTCCCTTCCTTTTCTGATTAGACTTATACTCTGGTTAAAGGTCCACACTGGATTCTACTCTTCTTATAATAATACGCTTTTACGTCCAACCATCACGAATGCTGTTCGCAAGGCAAGGAAGTTATATGGAGACATTAACATAATAGTTACAGGGCATTCGATGGGAGGAGCGATTGCTTCCTTTTGTGCACTTGATCTTGCTGTAAGTGAGCAACCCCGATAATATATACCAAATATAGCGTACATTTCCACGTGTACTACCAGTATCATCTTCGGGCACAAAATATTTTATTTTATTTTATTTTTTCATGAGCTCTGAAACGTTTCCTTCGTTTACAGATTAACTTTGGAAGTAAAAATGTTAATCTCATGACTTTTGGACAACCACGTGTTGGCAATGCTGCTTTTGCCTCCTACTTTGCTGAAATTGTACCCAATACAATTCGAGTAACACATGAACGTGATATTGTGCCTCATTTGCCCCCTTATTTCTTCTTCCTCCCCAAACTGACATACCGCCACTTCCCCAGAGAGGTATGCACCTTCGCAAATAACCTTGTTGAACTTGATGGATTTTGCTTTCATGTGCTTGGTAGCATGTAAATTTGAATAACTTACAGCAGTTGCTTCCGGAAGATACTGGCATCTTCATGATATTTAAAGGCAATCTAACATTACTAATCTTTTGGTTCTTTATTAATAGTACTCACTCTGTTCCAAGATAAGTTTATTTTCCGAACTGATCTTAGTCAAACCAGTTTGGTAATTTTATAGATTTAATATCTTCGAGACCAAATAACTACTATTGATACTCTTTTCTGTAAATAAATACAAATGATGATGGATCTAATGATAGTAAGTTTATTTTATAAATATTGATACTCTTTTCTGTAAATTTTGGTACCGTGAACTTAAGATAATTTGAATGTACTTACCCTAAGATACACTTATTTGGGACACAGGGAGTAGTATTTCCATTATGTTGTACCAATTTGAAGAAACATACTTGCAATTTTGGCTTAGATCCAACAGGAACTTAGTTTTTCTTTTAAAAAAAGCAAGGCAGGAACTTATTTTAAATGGAGAACATGAGGTTAAGAGGTCAGTTATCCAGCTAAGCCGTAGAAAGACCTACAAACAAACCTTTGAAACATCTCAAAAGCCAAACATGGGCTTAATTATAATTCTTAAATGTTGCATTGTCGTCCAAAACCTTATACATGTATTATGTCTATTCACATTTCAGGTTTGGGAACATGAAGTTGACGGAAACACGGTCTTCCAAGTCTGCGATGGCAGCGGCGAAGATCCAAATTGTTGCAGGTGGGCACCTACTTTGCCTCTTAGGGCTTGTTTGGCACAGCTCCAGCTCCGAGATCCATGCTGGATCTTGAGTTTTATAAGATAAAATAAAGTGTTTTAAGTTTTTATGTTCAGCCCAACTGTAGAATAAAATACTCTGAACATAAGATACTTCCACAGCTGAGCTGGGTACGAGCAGCTCCTAGAAATCCACAGCTATTCTGGAGCTAGAGCTCTGCCAAACAGGAGTTTTAATATGCTTTTGACTTTTCCTAGTCTCACTTGTACATTTTTTTTCTTCCTCAGGAGTGTGTTTGTATTGTTCTGGAGAGCTTCTGACCATTCGACCTATATGGGAGTCGACATAGCGGCCGACGACTGGAGCACCTGTAGAATTGTCCTGGGGCAAAGCGTTGAGCGGCTGCAAGTGGATCTAGCAAGTAACATTGTCATGTTGAACAGCTCTGTCGATTTCGTCGTGGCAGATCATAATGTTCAATTGACTGAAGAAGTTCAGGCTAGTCATCCATAGTCATCATGTGTGTATATTGTATAATCCAGATCAAAATTCTGTGACGTTCAAGATGCTTCATACACAAGAATGGTTTCCTTTTTGCTTTCTGGTTCTTTCATGTACACAACATGTGAATGTAAGAGATGTACAGAAAACTGAAACATATAAATATAGGATTATTCTGTAAAGGTATACATGCATACACTTCATATATGTGATTGTTCTGGAAAAAAAAACACACACGTACAGTTAACCATACTCATGAGCTTTATTTATCGTTACCACCGATCCATCATTCACACGGAATTCACGTACATCGACGTGATCGTGTCCTTGAGACTGAATGATGTGGTATATGCATCGTCATGCTTGTATACGTGATCCATTGCTCGTGCGACATTGACCGCCTTCTCCAGCAACGCCATGGGATGCCTTCCATCGAGGCTTCCCTGGACGATGTCCATCCAGGCTTCGTCGATGAGCACTCTAAGCTTTTCATTGGCTTGCTCTGCTGTGACCCCGTGCTCCTTCATGCAAGTTTGCACGGTGGATACAACGTGCTTTGAAGTTTGTTCTCGCTACAAGGAAGAAAGAAAAAGTAAGACTGCTTAGAAAATAATGTAACTATTTGTCCTTCGCAAAAAATAAATTAATGTAACTATTTGTGATTTGAGAGAATACTAATTCCATACTAATGGTGATCGGAAGGGAGGAAATAAGCTCATTGGATAGGAGAGGTTCTTACCTCGTGTGACACTATATCATTACCAATGCGCCCCACAATACATACACCTCGGATAATTTCTGGGAAGGAGAAAACCCACTCGACGGTCTCCCTGGTAGTCACATCTCCCATCGAAATGAATGCGAGGTTCGTTATATGCATACATGAGCTGCTTGCCACTGAAAGCTTTAGGTGCTCTTCAACTTTTGCCGGTACGTAGTGCTCATCACGCCATTTCACTTCAGCATGGTAACGTTTGGCGACATCGATTAACTGAAAATATGATGAACCAAATTAAATGCTTAATACAAGGGACTGTGCAAAATTGTAATGGCAGGTAAGAAATTATTCCTAAAAATAAACCCAAAAGCAGAACTGCAGATGACGTGATCGATCTTTGGAGAAAAACTTACCAGTTTTTTGACCCATTCTGCATGCTTGTTTTTCTGCAGTATTAGTTGTTCCACAATATCATTTGTAGTGTTCAGTATGAAGATGTATAGTGCCTTCAAGTAGGCTGGAAGTTTCTCCGCTGCTGCTTCATCCCACCTGCCATCCGTGCAAGCAAATTTTTACTATGTGTTAATTTTATTCGTACCACACTTGTACTGACGAAAAATGACAGATCATGCAAGCCAACCTTTCCATAGCTGCGGTGAATAGCTCGCTTTCTTCCGTGGTGCCGTAGTTGTCACTAAAGTCATCCATCAAAGACACAATTTTAAGCAGTTTTGTCAACATTATCCGTGTGAACGAGTATTGAGGCTCATAAGCAACTCCACTCATCCAAAAGTACATCTCCACCACTCTATCCCGTGCAAATCTCATGTACGTCCATGGCTCGAGATCCTTCCACCATCTGCAGAATGAGCGAGCGATAAATATGGTTATTACACTACAAGATTTGTAAAAATCCCAACAGTTTTTGTGCACAAATGGGTGACAGTTTAAGTATAATTATAGTAGAGGTGAAAACTGTAGGGAATGAGGTTGTAGGGAATGAGTTTGTAGGGAATCTGCTTAAACTGTTGGGAAATATGGAAATTTGTACTACAAAACTGTTGGCCATTCGGAAAAGTACACTAAAAGCTAATACTGTCGGCCACTTGTACTAAAACTGTCGGAGATTCGTATAAATCTTGTAGTGTTAGCACAATAATTAATTATCCAAGTAAATTAGGTACTGCCAACATCACTTTTTTTTAAAAAAAGAAATCAATTAATGTGCCTTCTTCTCACATTGTAAGAGCTTTCAACTCTTCACAGTACAGTGCTTGCAGAATATTGTAGTCCAGCTTTGCTAATTCCAGTATGGTGCCATCTCGTGTAGCCTTTTTCTCGTACACGGAGATGTAGCGCCTTGCTTCCACCCTCTCGACCCTCCTGTAACGAGGAGTTCTTAATGTGTGCTTCACCTCTTCTGCAACCTCTGGCTCTAACGTTGCCGTCATAGACTCGAGACGGTTCTTGGTGAAAGTGATGGCGTCCCCAAGTATCTCTTCGCCGCGAGTTCTGAGATGTGCGGCATCGTACAACATCATCAGACAGTTCACATCATCTTTACTTGTAAAGTTTCCTTGGCCATCTCGGAACTTCAAAAATACATCTGCAAACATTTATTATGTTAAAACAACATACAATGATCCTTAACAAAATCCGAGTTTTTTTTGTTTTCTGCTGGTAAGTGGTAAAATAAAAGTAAGTAAAACAGCTCTAATATATAATTTCGCACCCATCTTACCAGAAGAGACATTGTACCCATGCTTCCTGAGCAAGTAAAACCGCAGCGAGGTGACGTAAAGCTCATCGGCGCAGCCTGCTTCTTCTTCATGCCGGGCATTTTTATGAACGTCACGCAGCAGTTCATCGATTTCATTCACGTAGTGATAGGCTACTCCGATCCGTTGCAGCGTGTCGACGAGCTCAAGCTTGAGAACCAAGTCTGAAGAAGCCCTAGTCTGAAGTAGGATCTTGCTCACCTCCTCCTTCTTGATGACCTCTGCACTCTCCTTCATCGACAGAAGCTGCATGCAGGAGAGATAATTAATCATCATCGTCTTACTTGGCCTTCCTGAAGAAAGAAAGAAAGAAAGAAAGAAAGCGCAAAGACAGCTTAATTCGATGGTTGTTGGCGTACGTACGTACCTGCGATGGAGTGCACGGCTGGTGGTGGAGGAAGAAGTCACGCCAGGGGCTGGGGGTGTATGGCCGGGGCTTGTGCTGCTGCGGGTCCTCGACGACCGGGCATAAGCTTCCCATTTTGATCAGACACAAGAGAGGGCTAAGGCTGATGGATAGCACGCACGATCGATTGCTGCGAGCGCTGGATGGATGGGCCTGTGTTGGAGGAGAGAGTAGCCGCGTTGGCTGGCTTTAAATAGAACCGTGAGTCATGGATGGACCCCACAGCCTTGATACATTGAACCGAACAAAAGGGGAGCCCCTAGCTATTTTTTTTATAAATTTTTAAGAGTTTATGTACAGTGTACAAGGCCGTAGGCCAAAAAAAAAACCCTAACAATTTATTCTATCTTACATTACTCAACCAAATTTCAAGCAACCGCTTGGTTTTCTTATTTGCGCTAAGGGCGTGTTTGGTTTCAGCCTGGGCGTCTCCTGCCTGCCAGGCAACTCCATCTCAGCTCCACGCAGAGCAAATCGAACGCCTGGGAGGGCGCTGCCTGCCAAGCAGGTTTCCTGAGGACGCGAACCAAAGTAGCCCTAAGTATAACCAAAGCAAAATCATCTTTGAAAGCTTTTTTTCAGTGGCTAATAGACAGCGAAGCTCCATAAAAAATAATTGAGTTTCTATGGCACCAAATTGATCAGGCAGCCACCATCATAACTTCTCTGAAAATTTTGGATCCAAAATTTCTTCGAGCTCTATTTATCATGTCCTGGGCAGGCAAAGATGTGTCTCCAGCACCAACTACTGAAAGAGCATTCAAAAAATAGGTGCTCCAATGTTTCCTCCACTCTTTGTGAACATAGAACACAGTCATAACATGGGACCTGCTTGTTCTTTCTTCTGAGCAAATTCCTTGTGTTTAAACGATCCAGTAGCCATAACCAAAAAAAGAAGAACTTGAGATCAAAAAAAAAAAAGGAAAAAAAAAGAAGAAGAACTTGTGCCTTCCCCGAGCACAAGACTTCCACATCCATTTAAACAAAGGAGAAGCATTGGCATGACCTGCCCTTTTAGTGTTTTGTACGTCTGTTTTGATGGTCGTGAGGAACAGAAAATAGCAGAGGGGAATATCAACACTTTGAAAAATGTCTATATATGTGATGGGAATGCTGTAGCTTGGAGATGAGGATGGATATAATGACTCACTTTTGATAATTGTCACATGATATTGGCTTTATATTCTTTCACATAATATTGTTGCTAATTGTCAGGGACCATAGTAGAAAAACATGCTGATCATGAGTACAACTGGCAACGTGTTAGGGAATCCAAAAGTCACACCGAAGGCCCGGAATTAAATTTATGTTGCCTCTTTCTCCCTATGAATAAATTGATGAAAAACGATGAGCATGTGCTCACTTGTTATATTAGTTATACCTGAGAGGAATCACGCAGCGCTGTTCTTGAGCCGAAACTCTAGTGGAATGGAATAACAAAAATTATTATAACAATGTGCGATGTGTTATGTGAATGCGTATGATCCTCCTTGCGCCTGAGTTGTTTGACTCCGTGAAGCAGCAGTTTAAAACCCCTTCTATTTTTGCCGCCGGGAAGTATTCGTATGACTCACTATTTAATTTTACGCTTGACTCACTCTTGAGGAATCAGCGCAGCGCTTTCTTTCGACAAAGATCAAATTCACTACTACATACACTAAGAAAGTTACTGTAGGAGTCATACAAGATAAAAGCTGGCCGCCGGCGGTTAATCGTGCGCTTGAGCTGACCATCGATCCTTGTATTATTTTAGATCTCATGAGATAGTCAATCCCGTCACATGGTCAATACCATCACGTGGAATAGTCATTTTGCTTACAGTGTTACAGAGGAACTCCTCTTTTCGACAACGGGTTAGATCACCGTACGTAGATCTCTGTGCGCAATTTTGATATCGTCAGGTTTGCATATGGCCAACGTGTCGTCGGCAATTTGGCATGCGCCGCCGGCGTATGGCATCATATATACTATTACTACCAGGACCAGGTGCTCTGCTAATTTGAAAACTGAGCTACTACCTGATCCGGACCTTTTTCCCTTATTGTAAGGACATGCCACGCTTAGTACAAAATTTGTACTAATATGAGCTGCATGCGTGTCCTAGCAACAACAAGATTTGGAAGTAGTACCAGCCAAGTGATTCATGCGAGCCCCGGGATTTCTTGGTTTTGCAGAGGAGTATAGAAACACTAGGTTGTTTGCTGGAATAAGTGAAAATTAAATATATTCTCTTTTCTAAAAGAACTTTTGGAATCCGGGCTCCCTTTATGTTTAACACAAGTGAAAGGGAGGAATGTCACGGGGACCTCGTGGACGGCGACGCCGTCTTCCTAGGTTAGCACCTGAGAGCTCACCTCGCTTTAAGTGCTTGTGCTTCACCCAATGTGGTATAGCTTGTTGATTCGTTACTACTTGCTTTGATTAATTACCCTCGTGTTCCATGCTTTGGTTTGTAAGTAGTGACGGTTCCCTGGCGCATACAGCGATGGAAATCGAAAGTCGCTTCGCTGCGCGCCAATACCTGTACGTACGTTAGGAGACTGATTGTGAAGCTGCTGCTAAATTGCTGAAGGAGGGTGACGGTGACAGGTCCCTGGTGGCGCCCCTGATACGAGAAGCCAAGGAGGAAGCTATGCAGCTGCGGAGCCTGGAGGTGCAGAAGACAAAATCAAGTCGCGGACGAGCTTGCGCTTTAGCCATTAGTTAGACAGAATCGAGTGCGCGCGAGCTTGCGCATTTAGCCATTAGTTAGACAGAATCTAGCGGCCGCTGCTCACCTGGCTTCTTTTGTAGAACGGCAAGGCATACTTAGTAGGTTGTGTTGGGCTAGAGATCGGGGAATTTCTACGTGGGCTGTTAGGAAGTTTTTCTTGAGTCCATGCATCGCACGCTAAACAATACTCCCCCAGTTTTAAATTGTTAACGTCATTAAATTTTTTTCGTTATGTTTGACCATTCGTCTTATTCAAAATTTTTAAAAAATTATCATATATTTTGTTATGATTTCTTTATTATAAAGAAAGTTGAAATATACTTTATAACTTTGCATATTTGAATTAATATTTTGAATAAGACGAATGGTCAAACGTAGGAAAAAAATCAATGACATTAACAATTTAAAATCGAAAGGAGTACTCAATCTGCCTTTTCTTTTCCTTTTTTTCCTTTTTGGTGAACTAACCAACGTCATCCAGTATGAAAAAATGGAGTAACAATTTTTTTTCCTGAAATGGAGCTCTGAATTTATTTTTGAACCAAACAAAGTCATCCATTATAAAAAAAAAAACGGAGGGAGTAACAATTTCTTTCTTCCCAAATGGAGTATGGAATTTGTTGTACAATTCGGAAGAGTTCAACGAAATCTTCCTGTCCGCATTGCGACGGGCACCCGCTCAGCTCGATCCAGCTCGTTACCAAGGTCCAAGGCCACCGGTGATCTGCTCCTCAAGAGCCACCTGCAGCTGCAATGCTAACCGCTTCCTGCTGCCCACGGAGCCCACAACACAACAAATGGATTTGCCAATGGCATGCATGATGAAACATTTTCGCCGGAGCACAGTCGCGTCCGCCCCTGCAGCTTGCTTTGCTCTGTTTTGGGCGTCAAGCCTCCTGCTGGGCCATGTTAACTAACACCAGCCCAAAAGCCCATTAACATTTAATTAGGCCATACTTCCCTTGTTACAGTCCAACAACGTCATTGTCAGACTTTCAAATAGATTAAGTTTATTTTCTTAAAAAAATTATTACGTTTATGATTTCTTTGAAGTAATTAAGTTTATGATTTAAGCTTTCACTTAAGCTTAAGTGTAAGATTCACTTGTCTCTTCAGTGCGACCGTATGTTGGCGCTCGCACGTCTTAGGCATGTACAACGCGCAGGCACGTAGGTCTGTATGGTCTGGGCACTCGCGTTCTACAATCCAAGCCCGAGAAGGAGAAGCAGAGTAGAGCAAAAAGAAATGACAAATGACCTTTCATGGTTGGCTACGTCAGTATCATTGTAGTCATACACCAACCATTTTTAGAAACTACTATTGCTCATTTAGTTAGAACTCTTTTTTTTTTTTGCGATGAATTAGTTAGGACTTTTGACTGAGAGCGCTGGACTATAGTATCATGGACGTGGTGGATGCACCTCACGCGAGCAGTCTTTGGCTGTACCCCGTCGATTTCATTCCCGAAGAACCCATATATACAGGAACAGTGTACCTCGCGAACCTAGAGGAAGCTTCACATGCATGCTCCTCTATATGATCTCCTT
>JAAXCT010003034.1:0-47186 GCA_012490785.1 Eragrostis nindensis | reverse complement strand
ACGATTGACAATAGAAGATCCTTTTACTCTGAATTATTGTGCTCCACGGGGCTAACACTGACCATCTTTAATTACGGGAACCAACAACCATACAGAAACGTGCTCAGCCGCCTCTCCTTTTGCCCTAAGGCACGCCACCACCACCGCCATTTGGGTCCTCTTTTTCTCTCTCTCTGTTTGCCTCCCGCGATCTCGTTGGCAGCTAGAAAGAACGAGGTCTCGTTTCTCTCAGTAGTGCTAGTAGTTTGAGTCCTAAGATTAAGGTTTGAGTCTACCCATGTCATATTCTTCGGTGTTGGGATCTTGGTATTCCTTTTTTTTTTCTTTGAGGAGGTTGGAAGTCGTTGGTTTTCCCGTGGTGGCTTCGACAAACACGACAATGAAGATTATGTATTCTGACGGCGACGGTGAGGCGAAGACAACGTTGCTGACGAGAATAAGGTTCTCCGGCCCCTTACTCGTTCATCATGCCTCGATCTGGCCACGATGGAGGGTTAGTGAGATGTGACATTTCTCTCTTCTCACTGATGGAGAGGTGGCCGATTCTCGTTCAAAAAATAGATCGGCCTTGACAGTGAGTTCTAAAATGGTGAATGCGGCCGCTTCAACAAAATTTGATGTCACTCATTAGAAGTTTAAGAGTACATGATTTTGGTTAGGTTCTTGCTCTTCGGCGGATTCAATCGAACAAGTGATGTTGAAGATGAGTAAAATACTTAGATGGTTTCTTTGTATTTTATTTGTCTTCTAGAGTCTTGAGTACGGGATTGTACTTCTTCATATTTCAATATAATACCCATTCATTCAAAAAAAAAAAGAAGGAAAACTGACCAGCTTGAACCAGCCGTCTAACACTCTTGATAAAGTAGTAGTACATGTACTCACGGAATAGTATTCAGAGAGATCTAAGTGTGTGCAGAACTCTCACCATGATCACAAGATATACGTATTTTTCTTGAAAGATGCAGCAGAAATAGAACAATAGTGCAATCATAATATTGGTCCCAGCGAGCAACACTAAACTGAGGCAACCGTAAGAGTTCTCAATGGAAAATGACTAACAACAAAGTTTGATTTATCACCGCAAGCAACAAGTAGTAGCGGGATTGGCTTAATCTCGAAATAATCCAAACCTAATATATGTTCTTCCACCCGTGCCCGAAAAGGAGTACGGACAGAAGAGGGGATTCACAATAGGAATCAAGCACGCACCCAGGAACAAGATTCTGATCATGCTCCCCTCACAATCCAGCAAGGATCGACGACAGAACACACGGCACGAAGAAGGCAAGCCATTTGGGAGGAAACCTCCACCAACAAGAAAACTCGATCAAACTTGTCCTCCAGATACAAGGGCGTCGCCCAGGGTAAGAGGCGCACATGCTATCACATGAAACTAGGCCTGGCATATGTTTGGGCAAGTCTCAAGCTAATTGACCAAACTGAACTTAAAACTAATACTAGGTATCCACCCGTGGCACAAAAAGAGTACTAACAAAAAGAGATTCAAAAGAAAAGAACAAGCTCGTGATCACTCCTTCACAATCCTGCAAGGATCGGCAGCAGACCCCCCAGCTCGAGAAAGTCATGTCTTTCAAAGGAGTCATGCAGTCTCAAGAGAAGTCAAGTCTGTCAATGCTCATGAAGGTGACAACATTGATCGATGCAATGAAGGTGACACCACTGTCTGGCTTTTCTGGCTCCACCACTGGTGGGAGGAAACCTCAACCAACAAGAAAACTCGATAGAACTTGTCCTCCCAAGACTAGGGATGGCAACGGGTCGAGTTCGGGGCGGGTTTGGCAAACACCCACCTGCGAAGAGGAAGGGCTCGGGTGCAAAATGGCACCGGCGCCCGCGCCCGTCGGGTCAAAATTTTAACTTCTCTTCTTTTTAAAAATTTGAAAGATGAACTTAGAAAATTCCAAAATCATGAGGAATTTGATGGACTAGAAAATAGATGATGAAGAATTCATTTGAAAAAGAATAATTTGAAAATATGAAGAGGATATTTGAATAAAATTGTTCAAAATGCATGTCATAATCATCTCTAAACTCCATGAACCAAAGAATTGTGTTTAATTTCGGGTGCGCGGATGCACCTGCGGGTGGGAAATGAAACCCGCGTCCGCACCCCAGTTTTCGCGAGTCGGGTGCGGGTGTGACCCATGGGTGCAAAATCACACCCGCGCCCACACCCGTCTGGTGTAAAACCCGTGGGTGCCCGAACCTGCGGGTGGGATTGCCATGCATCCCTACCCGAGACAAGAGCATCGCCATAGGCACAAGGCACGCATGTCACCACATGAACCTCGGCCTAGCATATGTTTGACCAAACTGAACTCAGAAGTAGTACTGTAATTAAACCAGTTTTCACCAATTTTGACTAATTTCCCAATCTTTCACAGTACAAAATTCCAGCCAAAGACTCTTTCCTCAATTTTCAATGGAATCAGCAGAAAATCACATGTTCTCTTGGACTAACAACTGCCACGATAGTTGAAGAGGAGCTTATATTCAAGTAGGCATGATTCCTTGTTCGGTTGTTGAAGGGAAGAAGTGTCAAGCTAATGAAGCGACATTGAAGAGGAGCAAGCCGGTGATCTAGGACCAAATCATGGAGCTATGAATTGTGGATGACTTCTTTTTGGGACTCCTATGCAATTGTAGTCAGCCCAATAGCCCATCAATTTGCCCACTTGCCCTAACTTAGCATCTCAAGAAGATTCCCACCTAACAAAAAAAGTATTGTGAAAGATTGGGACACAAATTAGTATCGCATAGGCGTGTGCTTATCAGTTTCCTACCTTCGAGTACTTAATCAATATTAGCGAATTTTTTTTGCCCTGTTCTTGTGAATTTATAATTTATTTCCAGGAACGAATAACCCATCATAGCAAAGTTTATTATTCGAGAGGACACACAAAAATTTACATCGTCGATTTTTCTTTGGAACATGCTTGCATAGAGACTGGGCTTTGACATGCTTTATTAGCTTACAAAGATCATCATGTCCAGTTTTTGGTCTCAATGGAAAGAAGTGAGACTGAGATCTTATTGATGGAGCGCTCCATTCATGTTATTTATGAATCTACCAAAATCATGACAAAATTTAACTAAGCAATCTAAAACTTACATTGCTTTTTATTTTACCAGAATTAGAGCCAGGCTCTATCCATTTATTCACTAGACCCAGAAAATTGGAATTTTTATTAAAAAAAAAGAAATTGATTTTATTACGACATGTTATTTCTTCCATTAAGGATCGGTCGTGGTCTTCTAGGCTCTACCAAGAGTCTGGACGAATTTGTTGCTTCATCCAAATGTGTAAAAGATCATAGTCGCACTTAAAAGCCGAGTACTGTACCATTGAGTTAGCAACCCAGATAAAACAGGATTGTCATCGGCACCCATAAAATAAATCATAACAATATACTGTTATCTAATACTCCAGTTCATGCATAAATCATAACAATATACACGACGTACTTGGCTGTACCTAGACAGTGCATGCGCTTCGTCTCTCTCTCTCTCTCTCTCTCTCTCTTGCCTGCATATGTCCATTGTTCCTGCAGCTTCGCAACCTGCATGTGGAGGACCACGCATACAAATCCTTTTGCAGAAGTGTATGTCTGAAAGTCAAAAGCGACAATTATTTTGAGACAGAGGGAGTAGCTTATATGACCGCAGCATGACAAGCAGCATAGCAACACAATGAACGACTACGTCTGGCTGAGTGACTGTGAGCCTGTGACCATACCCATGCTGGCGGCTCCATCTCACGTTGATTAATTAACTGCAGCCGGGCCACCAAAGGCCAACGGGCCAAGCAACGACACGGCCTAGTTAGTAATCCATGGCACTACATGATTGGAATGGGCAGCCCAATTAGTAACTTATATATTCACGTATGGGTGTGTTTGGTTACGTTGTGGCTGTGAAAAAAGCTGTTGTGAGCTGTGAGCTGTGAAAAAAGCTGTTGCGGGCTGTCAGCTGTGTAAAAGCTGAAAGCCGTTTGGTTTAAGTAGCTGTGGCTGTGAAAAAGTTGTCGAAGTGTCTGTAATGCCCCTAAAGATCCGATAGACAATTTGTATGCAAATTGATTGTTAAACAATGTGTGATTCACATATTTACATGCAAAACATCATTTTATAAAATACAAAACTTAATTTACTTAAATTTTGCATCCACGATAACAAAGTCTAAATTTTAAAAGCTTTTCAGAAATATCTTAACTTCTGGGGGCTTTGTACAAAAATGTCAAGACCCAAAATACTGAGATTAATTACAAGTTTATGTGAGGGCCTGTTTGCAAAAGCGCCTTTCAATGCCGTTCTTCTCTTTCCAGCCACCATTGACGATCTCCGTAGCTCAAATCGGCACCGGAACAAGGAGGAATTGTTCATGAGAAGTGGGGGAATCAAATCCCCGGGCTATGACGCACCCGTTTAATGCAGAATTTTGGATCGGAGCTGTGGAGATGCGGATTATTTCGAGGAGGAGTGTTGGTATATGCTCCTTGCAGAACAACACCAAACAAGGTTACTGAACTACCAAACTGCTACCCTACTAAGCTACCAAAGGAAATGCGAAGGGATAGTAAACAAGAGCGAAGATAAATACCCTTATCGGAAGATTCACATTACAGTACCTTGATACCATACAACGGAAAACCGACCCCCCGAATGGGAGTCCTACAGGGGCTATTTATAGCCTACTCAACGTGTGCCCTTATTGACATAAATACCCTTGGTCTCACTGAACTGTACAAAAAACCCTATGTACAAAATTGTCAAAAAGGGCATTACAGTCTTGTTACAACGCTTCACAAGACAATAACCCTAATCACTTCTGGAAGTGGGCCCCTCCAGCGCTTTGCTCATCGGGACCCACGCGAAGGACTCTTCGCCGATCATGCTCTGCTTTGGGACCTTGGAGCTCTTCAGCCGATTGCGTTGTAGAGGTGGCTACTCTCTGACTGCTTCTTCGCGTGTTCCGGGACCCTGCGACAGAATGGCGAAGATATGGAGAGAAGGTATTAAATAGCAAAGAGGAGAGGAGTTTTCCGGCTGTCCTCTTCGCCAATCCCCAACACAAGCGCCTCGTGGGCGAGATTCAACTTCGATGAGCCGAACCCTCAAACCTGACGACCGATAGAGGAGTGCGAAGAGGACCAGTCGGAAAAAACTCCCGTCTCGAAGTTGAGCCAAAGATGTTGCTGATAAGGAAAAGCGAAGGAGTTTGATCGTCCTTTTTTTCAGTTATTTTTATTTTAACTGCTTGAAGCGGTTTTCGATGCGCAATAACTGCGCCTGGTTTCACCCCCCTATAAAAGGATCTGAGGGGAGAGCTCACTTTCACCCCTTCCTGCTTGCTTTTGAGATCTCTTCGGCTTTCTAGCGATTTGCATGCTGTTCTTACTGCTTTTATTCACTTCAGAACTGCACCGCAAGGTTTGTTTTTTTGTTGTTCTTGATTTGTTTGAGTCGTGGTTAGAAAATGTTTCTCTTGTTTTTAGGCTTTTCGGTTTTTAATGGCTAGGATTAAACAAACTGCCCGGCGATTGAGGAGATGGCGAACGAGAACGTCTCCACCGAAGTTCCGACTGATTCACAGGCGATTGAATCGCGATCTCTCCTGAGCGACAGCTCGGAGAAGATCCCCGATTCCCCTTCGCACGGTGAGCGCGAAGTAACTCCTGCTGATCCGGTTGGAGTAGAAGACGCGAAAGAGAGACACCGCGGCTGGTATGACTACAGCCGATAAGGCTCCAACCGCCACTCCGCCTACTGTTGGAGGTAATAAATTTGGTGAAAATGCTGATTTTATTGCTTATTTACACTCAGCTCTCGACACCGGAGCGAAGGGCGACAATGCGATGGAGGGGTGTTCCAAGGATATGATCCTTGAGTCTGCTGAGCTATCAGACAGGGAGAGAATGCGCCGCAGAGGCGACGCTCCGCTTAGGCAGCCAATGCAGCTACAGAAAACTCTTCGCCTTGAGCCTTCGCTGGTTACTGAGCGCGTGCTTGAGCAATACGCGAAGCTCGGGTATTTCAAGGTAGGTGAGTCTCGTGCGCCTAAAGGCAAAGTGATTCCGGCTCCAAAACCCAACGAAGCTGTTGTTTTTCGGAATTTCTATGAGGCTGGGTTTCGCAGCCCACTTGGAATTTTATCGGAGTGATCTTGTTCCGATATAATATGGATCTTCACCAGTTGACCCCGAATGCATTCGTTCAGTTGGCGAAGTTCATTTGGGCTGTACGCACTCACAAATCCTGTTTGCATCCTGATGCTTTTAATTTGCCGGTTCTTTCGATGCCACCTACAGAACAAGAAGGTGCGGTTTGACGACGATTGGTTCCATTCTTAGTATGGTATTTGCTCGTTCAAGCCGCAAGAGTTCTCCAAAAAGTCGCAGATCAAGACAGTGAGCCTCGTCACCACTAATCGAAACAAGTGGCCAGACGATTGGATGAGGTACTGATTCTACGTTCCAGTGTCCGATCAGAGACGACGATGGCGAGACCTTTTACCCTCTCGCTAGCACTATACGCGACGCTGCGCCTATCTTTTCTCCTGCTTACGAGGATAGCGAAGGGTTTCAATCTGCTTGTGGCGCATACAAAACTGTGTGCCGCGTTCTGAGCTCCCGAAGTGTTATCGAAGAATTCCTTGCTGCTCGCATTTGTCCTCTTCGCAAAGACTGGCGTGTGAAGAAGCATAAGCCGAAGAGGATCACTAGGATTGACTTTGTTTTTCAGAGCCCAGTCTTCGATGAATAGGAGGTAAAGAAACCCGACGACTTGTCGGATGTTCAGTTTGTGAAAATCGTCGAAGATACCGCTAGCATTCTCTGCGGGCCTTTCACCGAAGAGGAAGCTGAGTACTGCAATAGAAAGCTCCTGGTGAAGAATAGGATCAACCGTGTCTTCGACTTTATGAACGTGACATACTACGAGCATAAAGTCTCTCCGGTTCAGCGTGGCAGCAAGAAACCTGGGGAAAAACCCTTCAAAACTACTTGCTTTATTGAGCTTGAGGGGTGGAGGAATGCTATAGGACCCCCGGAATACGAGGGGCAAGACGCGGAGAAGGTCTCTTCGCGAAGAACCGTTCGGAAAATTTCCTCGTCGGCGGGAGAGGCGAAAGAGGAAGAGGTTCGCCGGCGGGAGAGGTTCGGGTCGTACTTCGGGTACCTTGGAGGCGTCGTCTAGCATGCCTACCATTGAGTGCGATGAAACACTTGTTCCTGGCGGTGGTATCGGTTTGAGCGAAGGTCTTGGTTCCGCACGGCCGATGATGGCTCCGGTTCATGACTTGTCTGGCTCTGACGAGTTTGTGGCGGAGAGTCCTGATGACTGCTAGCCACGGTGATGGTGTTGGAACTGATAGGATTGCTACCGGTCCAGGAGTCCCGGTAATTAACTTGGATGAGTCGGACGAACTCGTTGCGGAGTCGGAAGGCGTTGGTGCCGATGTTTCGGCGGGAGACGACCGCGAAGTAGACGCTTTCACTGTTGATGACGAGGGCCTTGGCCGCACTCTAGCGGATATGAGAAATGCTGACTCTTCAGGCGAAAGTTCAAGCGAAAGCACAAGTGACAGCTCCAGTGATTCTGATAGCTATAGCTCTAGCGATGCTGTCTCTTCGAATGCGCCTGGTGACGAAGCTAGCCGATTGATCTTTGGCATGATGAGTGGAAACATTAGTTTTAACTCTAAAGGTCTCTTGCGGGTCCTTCCCTTTTTATTTTGTTCTTTTTGTTTAATTACCTTTTGCCTAAGGGTAGGGTTGTTTATTTCCGCTACTTTTTGTCTTCGCAGATTTGGGGCGTGTTCTCAGTGAAGCTCTGGCGACAGAGCTGGTTGACACCCTAGAGCGTCAAGTTTAAGTCTTTGTCGCTTTAACTTTTGCGCTTGTGGTATCCTTGCCTCTTTATTTATTATTCTTACTATTTTTGTAGGTGTATGCCACGTCTAAGGCTCTTCGCTCCAAAGTAGTCGGGAGCAGGAGTAGCGGGAATTCTTCGACAGAGTTAGAGGACCTCCGTCGTGAGAAAGCAAAGTGAGAGAAGGCTCACGAAGAGCTAAAGCAGGCCAAAATTGATTTGGCCGCCAAAGAGAAAGAGCTCTCCGACCTTAAGATTTCTTTTGAGAAGGCTCTGGCCAGTCACGCGGAGAAGGTGAAAGCTGGGGAAGAAAAGATCGCCGAAGTGACTCGACAGCTGGAAGACTTCGTGAAGATGTTTGACGAGGGTGCTCTTAATGCATCCCGTCAATTCTCCGAAGCGCTTACACGAGTCGGCGGAAAAGCGAACCCGTTGCCGACTGACACTCGAATTTCGCCGTCTCTGTTCTTCGCTTGGCTAGGCCAAGAGTTTAGTCTGCTCAGGCTTTTCGCAGTTGCGGTGATCAGGCTCTTCGGACTGGCCTGTACGCGATGCTGGATCTTTTGGACAAGAAGAAGTGCGCTCACTTCATTGAGCTGGGCAAGTCCGGCTTCACCCCTTCTGACTTTGCTGCTGCAAACGCTGCGACTAGCAACGACAAAGTGCGAGTCGTTGTGAAACGCTTCTTGAAGTACTACTGGGGGGCCGTCGGCGCTGAAACTTTGCGCAAGAGGGCCACCGAGGAGCTTGAAGGGGTGAGCTCATTTCCTTTGGTGTGTTTCGTATTACTACTTTGTCTTCGTTATTTATCTTAGGTCCGTTGTTTTGTTTTTATGGGCTGCGGGGTCACCGAAGGTTGCGAAGAAACAAGCTCTCCCAAGCCGCCCGCCGAGCAAAGGCGCAATCTCTTCGGGCGAGGGGGGCGCTTCGAAGAAGGCGAAGACTACTACGGAGACCCCTTCTGAGGCGAAGAGCGAAAAAAGCACCAGCAAAGATGCCGAGGTTTAGATTGATTTGCAGTTTGGCCTGCTTGTGTTGGGGGCTTGTACTAATATACTTTTTATGACTTGGTGTGATGTACGTTGTGCAGGTCTCCGAAGAGGAGTATGCTTTTGAACCTCTTTGTTATCGTAATGGTAACTTTTGTGCTACCCGTGGTAGCTTCATGGCTTTTCGCTCAGCCGTTTTTGGACGTACGCTTGAATGCCGTGCGGAGATGGTTTGTGTTTTCAAGTCGTGCGGAGTTCGCGAAGACCAGCCTTTTCCGGTCGTTCCGAAGGAGGAGATAACGGAACACGAGCCCATCTTTTCGCATCCTTGGGTTTTTGATGTTCAGTCCAAGAACCGCTGTTATGAAAGTGTGTACATGGAACTCTAGTTTTGATTTTCGTATGGTTTGCTGTTATCTATGAGGATTACGTTCGCTTTTGTCTGCATTGAGTTTTTTCTGAAAAACTCCCCTCCCCCTGGCAAAATCGAGGGGCGAGGCGCGAGATTGACGCGAAGAAGTTTTCCACTTCGGAAAAACTCCCCTCCCCCCTGGCAATCGAGGGGCGAGGTGCGAGATTAACGCGAAGAAGTTTTCCACTTCGAAAAAACTCCCCTCCCCCCTGGCAATCAAAGGGCGGGGAGCGAGATTGACGCTAAGTTATTTTCTTCTTCGGAAAAACTCCCCTCCTCCCTGGCAATCGAGGGGTGAGGTGCGAGATTGACGCTAAGTTATTTTCCTCTTCGGAAAAACTCCCCTCACCCCTGGCAATCGAGGGGCGAGGTGCGAGATTGACGCCAAGTTATTTTTCTCTTCGGAAAAACTCCCCTCTCCCTGGCAATCGAGGGGCAAGGTGCGAGATTGACGCGAAGAAGTTTTCCACTTCGGAAAAACTCTCCTCCCCCTGGCAATCGAGGGGCGAGGTGCGAGGTTGACGCGAAGAAGTTTTCCACTTCGGAAAAACTCCCCTCCCCCCTGGCAATCGAGGGGTGAGGTGCGAGATTGACGCGAAGAAGTTTTTCACTTCGGAAAAACTCCTCTCGTTTAGGGTAGCGGGTTCCTTGTTAATGATAATCGTAGGAAATTTATTTAACTTCCACAGCACGATGTGACATTGATATATAAAGACGTGAGACAAGCTCTCACGTGGTGATGGCGACGCCTTGATTACTCTCGGAGAGGGTGAAGACAATTACTGTCTGCCACGAGTGCGGCTCCTTGTGCGGCTTGCCACTCCGCCATTTCTTACCCTTAAGGCGGCGTTGTTGTTCGGGAGGTACCTAGTGAAGGGGTCTTCGAGATCAATGAATTCTGGTAGAGCTAAAGTTTCCGGTGGGATGACATCGAGGGGATCCGGTTGCTTGTACTGAACCAGAGCGAAATCTCGGTTGAGGTTTGGTGGTTGCTCGGGTTGGATCTGTAGGAATTGATTTGTAGGTGGTATGTTAAGTGGCTGGCTATTGCTGGAAGAGCTTCCTGTCTGCTGGCTCAGGCTAAGTTTCTCCATTGCCTCGAGGTACTTTTGCATGCGCTGATGAGAACACGACGATGGTGTCCAAAAGTTTTCCCGATCTTTCACGGTACCGGATTGTCAGATCAATGTGATAAGCAGAAAGTAGAAGTAACGGCCAACAGTTGTCTCTACGATCAATCAAACAGCAGAATAGCAAAAGATCTCACGGCCAACAAATAGGAGTATGATTAAAATAATCAATGGCGTGCAATGATCTCTCGCTAATACTGAATCAGCCAACCAGCGCTGTATAACAACCAAGTGGATGAAACCAAAATATGATAATTTATTTGAATAATAGAGCAGTAGCAAGATTGATAGAGGGATTGACTTATTCAGAAAATAATCCAAACCCTAGATTGTTTCTCCACCCGTGCCCGAAGATGAACACGATCAGAGAGGGAGAATCTCCACTGAGATCAAGCAGCGCACCCAGGAGGAATGTCCTGATCACGCCCTCAAGCAACCCGGAAGGATCTGCAGGCTTCAACTGGATAGAGAAGAGGGGATCGCCCCTGTCCTGTTCATGAGGAAAACCTCAACGATAAACACACGAATAAACAAAACCTAATCTTCTCGTACAAGGGAACATGCCCCAGTTATACGCACGCAGGCCCTGACTTTGGACTCGACTAACCACTCATAACCTGGTCCGACTTAACCAAAAAACATTAATATAATACTAACCTGGACACAAGTATTTGAGCCAGACTCAAACACGTTAGGACTCCACTAGGAAATAATATAAAAATACGGCACCTTGTCTATTGCTTTCACTTAGACATCCTGATTAGCATTTTCTTTTGCTCGTATATCAACTTGGTGCCTCCTCAATTATCTCAACCGGCATCAGGCCAACATAAACATATTTTCTTGACTTCTCCTCTTTATTCTTGTGTAAATTTGCTCCAACAAAAACTATCTTCGATGAGGAAGCAGGCACAGCTGAGATTATTTTCTTCAAATTCTTGCAATCTTTTTCATCGGAAGTTAAAGTACCAAACTGAATAATACAACTTGTCTCATAATTACTATCTTCAATACCTGAATTATTGCAAGTACTTCCGAGATTCTTAGCAGAACTGATTTGATGAGCTATGGGCTCATCGTCCTCTCCCCCTTGAAACAAAGCCGTCCTCGGCTTTGACATAATATGAGGAGCTTCATTTGTGGCTGAATCATAGCTTGCGGCTCTTGTCACGCTCTCAGCATCAATGACCTTGTCTTGTTTTAATTCATCAGCAGTACAGCCACAATGAACAGAATTTAGTTTGCATGAACCGTTAACTTCGGTTTCAGAATCGTTGGAGTAATATTGAGGAGCAATGTTTTGAATAATTTCAGAAATATGAGAAGGAATCTGCTAGCGGTCTTGCTCTTTCTCCTCCTAATATATTGTTTAACAATGGTGTTGAAGAGAAGGCTGCACCTGGTAATTCTGAAATATC
Organism: Eragrostis nindensis; assembly: GCA_012490785.1. Taxonomy (NCBI): domain Eukaryota; kingdom Viridiplantae; phylum Streptophyta; class Magnoliopsida; order Poales; family Poaceae; genus Eragrostis; species Eragrostis nindensis. The sequence continues at coordinate 35,345 of JAAXCT010003034.1, read as the reverse complement.
GTCTACATTAGAGCTGCCTATTGAAGCTCCTATTGCACCACCGATGGAACAATCTCATGATATCTCAAATGGCTTGTCTTTGATGTCTCATGAAGTACATTCTGATGGCACAGTCGCTGATGTGAAGGGGCAGCGATGCAATATTTTTCAATCAGAATGCAAAATACAAGACAAGGTATGCAAGTTAATTATTGATGGTGGTAGTTTCACTAATGCTATTAGTTCAGATGTTGTGCATGCTTTATCTTTGTCTACATGGAGGCTCCCTACTCCTTGTTATGTACAATGGATGAACAAAAGCGGCACGCTAAAAATTACTCACAAGGCGAGGACGGATGTTGTGGATCTTATCTCTGAGGAACTTACCTCAAAGCCGAGGACGGCTTTGTTTCAAGGGGAAGAGGATGATGAGCCCATGGCTCATCAAATAATTTCTACTTTGTACCTGTTGGCGGTCGTTAAACCGTGTTTTGACCGCCACCCTACCGGTAAATAAAAGCATAACACTAAGATTTTGTGCATAGTAGATAGGAATAATGCTACTCCACAAGTTTTGGTGAATATTTGGATGCAGGAGGAAATCCATTGAAAATGGGAGCAAAAGCCTACCGGCCGGTCCCATCATAGGCCGGCCGGCTTATGTTGGATCTCAACATGGTCCAGCAGTCCCAGGCATCTCCCAATGGGCTCAAACATCAAGGATCAAATGGCCAACAAATATTTCCCAGCCCGGAGTATCGACCACTGCGCAAGGCCCAACAAACAAGCCCATCAACTACTCAAAAAGGCGTCAAATCACCGGGCAGGACCGTGGATCTTAATGGGCACATCATGAGAGGCCAGCCCACAAAAATTCGAGGCATTCGGAGAAAAAAGCCCGCCGCCGGCCTAGGCCTAGGCCGGCCGGCCAACTATTTTGTCCGAATCGGCCCATCTTTTTCCAGTCGGTTCCAGAGGCGGTTGCAAGCTAAATTGACGCGCCGACTAAGGAAGGAGACGTCGGCAAGTGAGGAATATCCACAAGATTCTCCAAGACCTTCTCCACTCTCCCAAGGCAACTCATCTATAAATAGAGGACCTCCCCCTCACTTCCAACCTGCACCTTCACACTTGAGAAGAGAAGATCCAATGTAGGGTCACGCTCTTCTCATGTGATCATTCCACTTGTGTAGTTTAGAGTAGGCTAGTTGGTCATGGGAGTTAGAGTAGAAGTAAGAGCTTCTCTCGGAGCTCCGAAGTTCTCTTCGGAGTTTGGGTAAAGTTCTCGTGTATCTTTTCTTTTATACTTTCTTTAATATAATTATTTCTTATTTATTTAATTTAGTTTTCCTTTTTAGTTTATATTTATTTAAGTAATTGTTATAGAGAAATTCCTGTGTTGGTTCCACGTCTGTGTATGGTATGTCTATCTGCATGGGTTGTTTGCACCGCAAATGCTTACACAATCCACATAGATTTGTTATGCATGGTTGGCTTGCTCTTACGCGTAGAGTAAGTTATCTAGGATATTTGCTTGCATGGTGCGAGGAATTATTCTAGACGTGAGTTTGCTCTACACCCCACGGAGGATGGTAGCCGCGAGTACGTGTGACAGGCGTACCGGTCTCTGTAATCCACCACGTCCGGGTGATGGTTTTAGTAGGGAGGTCAATAGCACGTAGTTCCCCAAGGCAGTTGAACCTAATTCTCGGGTTGCTGCCTTGGCATGCGTGTGCCCCGATATGCAGGAACGCATCTGTAATGAAAGCTTAAGCAAGTAATTGTAGACTATCAGGAAATACTAAATGCTAACCCCTAGGCTGATACCCTTCTTCTCGTTGTCCTCCCAGTTGACTAGTTCTATCTCTTTATCTTCATATGGAATTCTTGCGTGTGTTTGGTTGCCACCCATCATATATGTATCCCTGCTCTGGTCTAGTTTGCAAGTTATAAATAATAGATGTTTCCTTGTTAATTCATGACATTCTTAGCCTGCTTCCCTGAGGAAAATATAAATACGATACCCTTGGAATACTCCTAGGTGAAATGCTACAACAGTGTTCCGTGCGCTTGCGGAGTTGATATTTATCTCTGTGCGTAAGAAACGCCAACAAGCATTTCTGGCGCCGTTGCCGGGGAAGCAATGGTTTAAGATATCTTTGATTGACATCGAATATCTGTTATGTTAATTTGCTGCTTGCCTAAGCATCCACCTGCATTCTGTTTGAGCATACCATCATCGCATTCGCATTATTTTCTTTTCAATCCATCTGCATATTTAATTTCCCTCCATCCCACCCCGCTGCATTTAAAAAAAAAAAAGAAACCCGAGTGCATAGGCCGCGGGCAAATAAAAAAATAACTAAAAAAAAAAAACACGAGTGCCCAATCATAGGCCAGGGATTTTGCAAGAAAGATTGGATTTGTATGACAGGAAGAAGGAACCATATGTGGCGGAACCAAGACGTTCAATGAAGAAATCTATAGCTTAGCCTTGCATACGATTGCAAAGGCTAAGCTTGGGGAGGTACCGCCAGGTACGCATACGCAATTATTCCTTGTTTTTCTTGTCATATATCCTCTCCTTTCCAAAAAAAAAAAGAAAAAAAAGGTGCCTGAATCTTCCATGCAAAAAAAAAAATACATAGTTGCTCTCTGATAAAAATATGCTGCAAATCTTTTTGACCATACCCTTGCTTTTGAAATCCTTTTATTTGTATGGGTATTGGTTGAGTTGTTAGTCATAAATCAATCGCCTGCGTCTCTTTCTGTTGGTTGGGTGAAGATCACTTATGTGCCTCTGTTCTCCATTGATATTATGCCCGGTGGCCGTTCAACCAACAGAAAAACACATACCTCTATGATGCTTTCATGACAGAAGGAGAGTATAGCGATCCCTGCTCTCCTCACATAGTTGATTGAATTAGACGTGGTGTCTAGGTTGATCAATGGAACTATAGAGATGTGTCGATTGTAGACGAATGGATTTGTACTAACCAATGCAGGATCTTTCTGAGAGCAAACCAATCAGGCAACATGAAAGGCACACAATTCAAGAAGAAGGAACCAACAAGGCGGACCCAGTGCTTCCAAATGAAAGATTTAATCGCTTAGCTTTGCACATGTTGCAAGAGCTAAGCTTGGGGAGGGACCGCCAGGTAAGTACTTCTGTATACGATATTATACTCTTCTTCAATTGTGCCCTTTCCTTAAAAAAAAATAAAAATAAAAAAAAATAAATAATAATAAAAAAAAAATATTAGGTTCCCGGCAAAGCCCAATAGGGGCTAGCCACCTGTATCACCCTCATTCTTTTGCAGACACAAGAAGAATGGAGGAAGCGGCCTATTCAAGCTTAAGTCTTGCAAACACTCAAGCTTGGGGAGGACCCCCAGGTAAGTATTTCTAAACTTTCCTTGAATAAATAAACTCCCTGTTTCGAATAAATGCTAGAATCTTGGTGTTATGCTACGTATAAGGGAAATGATGATCGAGTTACAAATTAGCTTCCCATGTATCGCATAGATGCAACCTCTACTCCTGACATATGTGTTATTTTTATTTGAGCATGATCACATCATGAGTCTTGCTTATTTCCGTGGGTTGCATTTATTACACCAAGTCTAAGCATTGTGGATTGTGATATGGCATGATTAGGGACTTGTTGCAATTTCTTAGTATGGTTTCATCCAGAGATGTTTTTCTTGAATTGCTGCAAGTACCTAAAACCCTTCTGTTTTGGCACACTTCTCTTAGTGTGAGGATTTATTTACCTACCAGAGCCATATCATAATATTCGAAACAGCCCCACTCATAGCCATTTGTTTATGCATTGAGTTTTGTTAAGGTTTGATGTACTCTTGAAACTAAGCACTCCTAATTTTGGTCATGATTCCTTCGCGTGTGTTTCAAAAATTTCTCTCCACCAAATAAAAAGGGGAATGTTTGGATAAATCAACCAAGTATTTTTCAGATTTTGCAAAACTTTTGGTCCATCCAAAATGCTCAAGAATATTTCAAAATGTTTCCTTGAACCATTCAAAATTTATAGCCCCTTGCACATAAAAAAAAAAACTCCATGGTTGCATGACAAAAGTCAACGGCTATATGGTTCTTATCATAAACATCTTGAGCAAAATAAAGGACCAATGTTTTCAAAACCCCCTTCCACAAGTGTGAGTTCATTTTCTCCCCCTCCATCACATCATTTCCTATGACCAAAATAAATGGAGTTGCTATGTTGATTGAGACTCATTCTTTAGCTTTACAATAAATGCATGACATTTGTGCATTCCTTACCAAGCTCCACTTACAAAGCCTCATTGGGTAGAAGGTAGGATGAGTGAAGCTTGTAGGAATAGACTCACATTGGCTGGTAAGAGAAGTGCCAGCCAAAACGAAGGAGAATTTTTGCACCTTACCTTGCAGCACATAAAAACTCTGGATGCATACCTGTTAGAATTGTGTACTTGTCCGAAAATGCCGTTCTAGTCTTCAATGCTGCATGACAAGGTGTGACATATAAGCCCCACGATTTTTACAACACTCATGAATATTTTGTGCTCTCGTAAACTTACCACTGTTTAGGGAGTATGTTGTTGCATCTTTATTACCCATGGGGCGCTTCTTTGTAACTCCTGATCCGCCGGTACCCTGAGTTGAGTTTGCTCGGGACGAGCAAAGTTTAAGCTTGGGGAGGTTGTTGGCGGTCGTTAAACCGTGTTTTGACCGCCACCCTACCGGTAAATAAAAGCATAACACTAAGATTTTGTGCATAGTAGATAGGAATAATGCTACTCCACAAGTTTTGGTGAATATTTGGATGCAGGAGGAAATCCATTGAAAATGGGAGCAAAAGCCTACCGGCCGGTCCCATCATAGGCCGGCCGGCTTATGTTGGATCTCAACATGGTCCAGCAGTCCCAGGCATCTCCCAATGGGCTCAAACATCAAGGATCAAATGGCCAACAAATATTTCCCAGCCCGGAGTATCGACCACTGCGCAAGGCCCAACAAACAAGCCCATCAACTACTCAAAAAGGCGTCAAATCACCGGGCAGGACCGTGGATCTTAATGGGCACATCATGAGAGGCCAGCCCACAAAAATTCGAGGCATTCGGAGAAAAAAGCCCGCCGGCCGGCCTAGGCCTAGGCCGGCCGGCCAACTATTTTGTCCGAATCGGCCCATCTTTTTCCAGTCGGTTCCAGAGGCGGTTGCAAGCTAAATTGACGCGCCGACTAAGGAAGGAGACGTCGGCAAGTGAGGAATATCCACAAGATTCTCCAAGACCTTCTCCACTCTCCCAAGGCAACTCATCTATAAATAGAGGACCTCCCCCTCACTTCCAACCTGCACCTTCACACTTGAGAAGAGAAGATCCAATGTAGGGTCACGCTCTTCTCATGTGATCATTCCACTTGTGTAGTTTAGAGTAGGCTAGTTGGTCATGGGAGTTAGAGTAGAAGTAAGAGCTTCTCTCGGAGCTCCGAAGTTCTCTTCGGAGTTTGGGTAAAGTTCTCGTGTATCTTTTCTTTTATACTTTCTTTAATATAATTATTTCTTATTTATTTTCTTATTTATTTTCTTATTTATTTAATTTAGTTTTCCTTTTTAGTTTATATTTATTTAAGTAATTGTTATAGAGAAATTCCTGTGTTGGTTCCACGTCTGTGTATGGTATGTCTATCTGCATGGGTTGTTTGCACCGCAAATGCTTACACAATCCACATAGATTTGTTATGCATGGTTGGCTTGCTCTTACGCGTAGAGTAAGTTATCTAGGATATTTGCTTGCATGGTGCGAGGAATTATTCTAGACGTGAGTTTGCTCTACACCCCACGGAGGATGGTAGCCGCGAGTACGTGTGACAGGCGTACCGGTCTCTGTAATCCACCACGTCCGGGTGATGGTTTTAGTAGGGAGGTCAATAGCACGTAGTTCCCCAAGGCAGTTGAACCTAATTCTCGGGTTGCTGCCTTGGCATGCGTGTGCCCCGATATGCAGGAACGCATCTGTAATGAAAGCTTAAGCAAGTAATTGTAGACTATCAGGAAATACTAAATGCTAACCCCTAGGCTGATACCCTTCTTCTCGTTGTCCTCCCAGTTGACTAGTTCTATCTCTTTATCTTCATATGGAATTCTTGCGTGTGTTTGGTTGCCACCCATCATATATGTATCCCTGCTCTGGTCTAGTTTGCAAGTTATAAATAATAGATGTTTCCTTGTTAATTCATGACATTCTTAGCCTGCTTCCCTGAGGAAAATATAAATACGATACCCTTGGAATACTCCTGGGTGAAATGCTACAACAGTGTTCCGTGCGCTTGCGGAGTTGATATTTATCTCTGTGCGTAAGAAACGCCAACAAGCATTTCTGGCGCCGTTGCGGGGAAGCAATGGTTTAAGATATCTTTGATTGACATCGAATATCTGTTATGTTAATTTGCTGCTGCCTAAGCATCCACCTGCATTCTGTTTGAGCATACCATCATCGCATTCGCATTATTTTCTTTTCAATCCATCTGCATATTTAATTTCCCTCCATCCCACCCCGCTGCATTTAAAAAAAAAAAAAGAAACCCGAGTGCCCAATCATAGGCCGCGGGCAAATAAAAAAATAACTAAAAAAAAAAACACGAGTGCCCAATCATAGGCCAGGGATTTTGCAAGAAAGATTGGATTTGTATGACAGGAAGAAGGAACCATATGTGGCGGAACCAAGACGTTCAATGAAGAAATCTATAGCTTAGCCTTGCATACGATTGCAAAGGCTAAGCTTGGGGAGGTACCGCCAGGTACGCATACGCAATTATTCCTTGTTTTTCTTGTCATATATCCTCTCCTTTCCAAAAAAAAAAAGAAAAAAAAAGGTGCCTGAATCTTCCATGCAAAAAAAAAAAATACATAGTTGCTCTCTGATAAAAATATGCTGCAAATCTTTTTGACCATACCCTTGCTTTTGAAATCCTTTTATTTGTATGGGTATTGGTTGAGTTGTTAGTCATAAATCAATCGCCTGCGTCTCTTTCTGTTGGTTGGGTGAAGATCACTTATGTGCCTCTGTTCTCCATTGATATTATGCCCGGTGGCCGTTCAACCAACAGAAAAACACATACCTCTATGATGCTTTCATGACAGAAGGAGAGTATAGCGATCCCTGCTCTCCTCACATAGTTGATTGAATTAGACGTGGTGTCTAGGTTGATCAATGGAACTATAGAGATGTGTCGATTGTAGACAAATGGATTTGTACTAACCAATGCAGGATCTTTCTGAGAGCAAACCAATCAGGCAACATGAAAGGCACACAATTCAAGAAGAAGGAACCAACAAGGCGGACCCAGTGCTTCCAAATGAAAGATTTAATCGCTTAGCTTTGCACATGTTGCAAGAGCTAAGCTTGGGGAGGGACCGCCAGGTAAGTACTTCTGTATACGATATTATACTCTTCTTCAATTGTGCCCTTTCCTTAAAAAAAAATAAAAATAAAAAAAAAAAAATAAATAATAATAAAAAAAAATATTAGGTTCCCGGCAAAGCCCAATAGGGGCTAGCCACCTGTATCACCCTCATTCTTTTGCAGACACAAGAAGAATGGAGGAAGCGGCCTATTCAAGCTTAAGTCTTGCAAACACTCAAGCTTGAGGAGGACCCCCAGGTAAGTATTTCTAAACTTTCCTTGAATAAATAAACTCCCTGTTTCGAATAAATGCTAGAATCTTGGTGTTATGCTACGTATAAGGGAAATGATGATCGAGTTACAAATTAGCTTCCCATGTATCGCATAGATGCAACCTCTACTCCTGACATATGTGTTATTTTTATTTGAGCATGATCACATCATGAGTCTTGCTTATTTCCGTGGGTTGCATTTATTACACCAAGTCTAAGCATTGTGGATTGTGATATGGCATGATTAGGGACTTGTTGCAATTTCTTAGTATGGTTTCATCCAGAGATGTTTTTCTTGAATTGCTGCAAGTACCTAAAACCCTTCTGTTTTGGCACACTTCTCTTAGTGTGAGGATTTATTTACCTACCAGAGCCATATCATAATATTCGAAACAGCCCCACTCATAGCCATTTGTTTATGCATTGAGTTTTGTTAAGGTTTGATGTACTCTTGAAACTAAGCACTCCTAATTTTGGTCATGATTCCTTCGCGTGTGTTTCAAAAATTTCTCTCCACCAAATAAAAGGGGAATGTTTGGATAAATCAACCAAGTATTTTTCAGATTTTGCAAAACTTTTGGTCCATCCAAAATGCTCAAGAATATTTCAAAATGTTTCCTTGAACCATTCAAAATTTATAGCCCCTTGCACATAAAAAAAAAAACTCCATGGTTGCATGACAAAAGTCAACGGCTATATGGTTCTTATCATAAACATCTTGAGCAAAATAAAGGACCAATGTTTTCAAAACCCCCTTCCACAAGTGTGAGTTCATTTTCTCCCCCTCCATCACATCATTTCCTATGACCAAAATAAATGGAGTTGCTATGTTGATTGAGACTCATTCTTTAGCTTTACAATAAATGCATGACATTTGTGCATTCCTTACCAAGCTCCACTTACAAAGCCTCATTGGGTAGAAGGTAGGATGAGTGAAGCTTGTAGGAATAGACTCACATTGGCTGGTAAGAGAAGTGCCAGCCAAAACGAAGGAGAATTTTTGCACCTTACCTTGCAGCACATAAAAACTCTGGATGCATACCTGTTAGAATTGTGTACTTGTCCGAAAATGCCGTTCTAGTCTTCAATGCTGCATGACAAGGTGTGACATATAAGCCCCACGATTTTTACAACACTCATGAATATTTTGTGCTCTCGTAAACTTACCACTGTTTAGGGAGTATGTTGTTGCATCTTTATTACCCATGGGGCGCTTCTTTGTAACTCCTGATCCGCCGGTACCCTGAGTTGAGTTTGCTCGGGACGAGCAAAGTTTAAGCTTGGGGAGGTTGTTGGCGGTCGTTAAACCGTGTTTTGACCGCCACCCTACCGGTAAATAAAAGCATAACACTAAGATTTTGTGCATAGTAGATAGGAATAATGCTACTCCACAAGTTTTGGTGAATATTTGGATGCAGGAGGAAATCCATTGAAAATGGGAGCAAAAGCCTACCGGCCGGTCCCATCATAGGCCGGCCGGCTTATGTTGGATCTCAACATGGTCCAGCAGTCCCAGGCATCTCCCAATGGGCTCAAACATCAAGGATCAAATGGCCAACAAATATTTCCCAGCCCGGAGTATCGACCACTGCGCAAGGCCCAACAAACAAGCCCATCAACTACTCAAAAAGGCGTCAAATCACCGGGCAGGACCGTGGATCTTAATGGGCACATCATGAGAGGCCAGCCCACAAAAATTCGAGGCATTCGGAGAAAAAAGCCCGCCGGCCGGCCTAGGCCTAGGCCGGCCGGCCAACTATTTTGTCCGAATCGGCCCATCTTTTTCCAGTCGGTTCCAGAGGCGGTTGCAAGCTAAATTGACGCGCCGACTAAGGAAGGAGACGTCGGCAAGTGAGGAATATCCACAAGATTCTCCAAGACCTTCTCCACTCTCCCAAGGCAACTCATCTATAAATAGAGGACCTCCCCCTCACTTCCAACCTGCACCTTCACACTTGAGAAGAGAAGATCCAATGTAGGGTCACGCTCTTCTCATGTGATCATTCCACTTGTGTAGTTTAGAGTAGGCTAGTTGGTCATGGGAGTTAGAGTAGAAGTAAGAGCTTCTCTCGGAGCTCCGAAGTTCTCTTCGGAGTTTGGGTAAAGTTCTCGTGTATCTTTTCTTTTATACTTTCTTTAATATAATTATTTCTTATTTATTTAATTTAGTTTTCCTTTTTAGTTTATATTTATTTAAGTAATTGTTATAGAGAAATTCCTGTGTTGGTTCCACGTCTGTGTATGGTATGTCTATCTGCATGGGTTGTTTGCACCGCAAATGCTTACACAATCCACATAGATTTGTTATGCATGGTTGGCTTGCTCTTACGCGTAGAGTAAGTTATCTAGGATATTTGCTTGCATGGTGCGAGGAATTATTCTAGACGTGAGTTTGCTCTACACCCCACGGAGGATGGTAGCCGCGAGTACGTGTGACAGGCGTACCGGTCTCTGTAATCCACCACGTCCGGGTGATGGTTTTAGTAGGGAGGTCAATAGCACGTAGTTCCCCAAGGCAGTTGAACCTAATTCTCGGGTTGCTGCCTTGGCATGCGTGTGCCCCGATATGCAGGAACGCATCTAATGAAAGCTTAAGCAAGTAATTGTAGACTATCAGGAAATACTAAATGCTAACCCCTAGGCTGATACCCTTCTTCTCGTTGTCCTCCCAGTTGACTAGTTCTATCTCTTTATCTTCATATGGAATTCTTGCGTGTGTTTGGTTGCCACCCATCATATATGTATCCCTGCTCTGGTCTAGTTTGCAAGTTATAAATAATAGATGTTTCTTTATTAATTCATGACATTCTTAGCCTGCTTCCCTGAGGAAAATATAAATACGATACCCTTGGAATACTCCTGGGTGAAATGCTACAACAGTGTTCCGTGCGCTTGCGGAGTTGATATTTATCTCTGTGCGTAAGAAACGCCAACAGTACCCTGGGAATACGTGCACATATTCGGTAATTGAAGATGATAATTGCAAGAGCTCCATTATTCAGTTTGGGGTTTTTCCTATTTTCGTTGATGAATGCATGAAAGAGAGAATAAGTTATCTGATGTTATTGTCTACCCTTGGCGCAAGAAGATATTTACTGGAGTTAATTTGAAGAAGAAAGAACAAAAGAACTCCGTAGCTTATATTATGGTTGGATCAATACAAGTGCTAATCTGAAACGTGTTAGCAAGTGGCCGGAATATTTTATTATTCATCTACGTGAAGCTGGCCAGGTTGAAAGGAGTTTATTCAGGTCTTGCTCGGTCAGGTCTTTTTTAATTGTTTTTCCTAATTGTTTTGAGTCTGGTTCGCACTAGAGTTTGGGTTAAGCCAGGAGCAGTCGGAACAGGTTACCTGAGTCCAAACTGAGTCGTAGTCGGGATGGCCTGCGTGCCTATATCCCTGGGCGCCGCCCAATGTATCGCAGACTAGGTTTTGTTTTATCGTAAGTTTCCCCCTGTCGAGCGCCGCTCCAGCGAAGGCGATGGTGATTCCATCTGCTATGGGAAATTGAAGATCGATCCAATCCTTGGATTGTGTGGAGTACGTGATCGAGCTGCGGCAGCTTGGGTGCGTCTCTGATTCCTGCCGGGATCTTGTTCTTCTGATCGTGCTCTTGCGGCACGGGTGGAAGTCTGCTAAGGTTAGGCGTCAACTACATCAGGTTGACACCAGTCCATTATCTTATCAAGAATTCAAGTTTTGGACTGCAGATCTGTAAGCCAAACTCATATACAAATATATCTTTTACTAGTACTGCTATTATACTAGTATACTGCTAGTGTCGTGCTACTACTGCTGAAAGAGGACAATTGTTTATTGCTGGACTATTGTGATTGCGTTGCTGCCCAAGTTCAATATTATATTTCAATCTGATTTAGCGTGAGGTTTATTCAGAGAAAGATTATTTTCCTGTTGGTACCGTGAAAGATCGGGAAATTCTTGAACACCATCGTCGTGTCCTTATCAACCAGGGAACAAATTCAGGGGAAACTAACGCATGCGTCATGCCAGACATCAGCAGATAATGTATCGTGTTTTAACGATTGCTCAATTGCATGGAGTCTTCCATTTGGGTAACAGCTACGTTACCCCTGAATTTTCATAGAGAGATCCAATATTCCGACACCTGAATTTTAATGGCCCAGAATTGCATCAAAGATTGTGCTTAGGTATATGAATTATAGGCAAAGAAAAAAGAACCCTGTTTTTTAAGGTATCCCTAGTCATAAAGTTGGTATCCTAGCTTTTAGTTGTAGTTACACCCTAGTTATAGTTTGTATGCACTAGAAAGATGTATATTTGTAGCAGGCTGAGATTATTATAAGCTGGCACCGCTACAATTTATGACAAGTGAGCGGAAGAAGTGCTTGTTTGTTGCCACTTACAAATTAGATTAGCCCATCAACTCGTGCAACTGAACCTAATATGTTTTGAACATTTACAGAGAAAACAAATAATATTTTTAAATAATTTTTTTCAATAATTTTTGAAAACCCTATATTTCTACATATAAGGTACATATATTGTGGACAACAATTAGATCAGTAATTAGTTTTCTAAACATATGCATGATAATCGGTTAGGCCATATTTTGAGATGTAAAGAATCTGAAGTATTCCGAACATAATATTCTAATGATGAAATCTAAATTACTTGCAAACTTTTCTATATTCTTTGACTTGACAATCAGGCAATGCAAATTACTTTTTGCTTCTCTTTTTTTCTTTGAAACTGACTATCAGACTCTTCGTTGCACTTTCTATGCATCTAATCACCTGTTCAAGCATTGAACAGTCTGTTTATCCCTTGTTTCCCAACCAAAGCCGCGCCGGACAAATTAATTTTTGCTTGGCTGGTCTCTTTATTTTTACTAGGTGCTTCCCATGCGTTGCTGCGGAAGTTGAAAGGATAAGGTCGTAAATTTTTATATAGCTGATTAAAGTACTAATTTGTTAGAGGGGATTGAAAGTACTAAAGGACGTTACTACTACAATTTACAACGTAGTATTCCCCAATAAATAGTGTACACACATACACACAAAAAGAAAAAAGAAATATCTATACATGTTCTTGATACAGGCAAGCAGGGATCTTTGGCCGAACGTGTGATAACTCTTTCCTTCAACAAAGTCCAGCTATGTGAATCTTTTTACTTGCAAAAAATAATTATCTTCTTTTCTTAAAGGATTAGTAGATAAGTGGTACATAATGAAATTACTACAAATATCTAAGGAGAGTCAGGAGTTTCTTCAAATAACTGAACAATTGTAACATGCTTGTAGCCCAATCGGACACATAGAAGCAATTGGTTTTGTTTCCTGTGAGAGAGGCATTTAAAAATTCAAAGCAAAATCAGTTTAGTTTGACAACTATTGTGTAGCACTATTGGTAAATACTAATTTCGAAAAAGTGTATAATAAGCCCAACAAACTGATCAGATTTTGGGAAACGATCAATGATACAGGGCACAGAAAAATTTAACGTGTCAGTGCGAGCGCAAACTGAGGACTTGACTAATCACTGAACTTTAGCAAGTAGCAACCGAGTATGGTAGGAAGTAGGAACCATATGGGACTGGGAGAAACACATGTTGGTGAATCAGCAAAGGTGATTGATTGAGAATTTTTTAGGACGGCGACTTCCGATCGAGATGACGTTGTTGAAATATACTCCTTCCAGCATATATGAAATTAATTTTTTTTCATATAGAATTTACGTCCCTCTCATAATTTTGAACACGGAATGCTCTGAAATGCTCTGAAACACGTCCTCCAGCCTCGTGTATTGTACAGATAGTCTTTTGGTTCCTGTGATATTTATGCTAGTTAGGTCACGGTAATTTGTTTGATGATTCACGGTAATTTGTTTGATGATTTTGCATATAGATGATATGGTAAGTTCTTGATTTTTGGTGTTCAAAACTGTCAAATTTATTTGACTATTTTACTTCTCTTAAATAAACTTTTGTTTTTCTGAAAAGACCATAACATATACTGCCTCCGTTTTTTGTTTATTGTCATTAGAATAGAGCTTGCTAGTTCATACATGAACTAGATTTGCTTGTTTTAACGAGAGCAAAAGAAAACCGGAGGGAGTACGCCTCACGCTCTCTAAACCTTCAAGTTATAACACTGGGTTACTCCACACTAAAATTTGTTTCGAGGTTAATTCTGTTGTTTACAATTTGTTTGCATATCAAGTGAGCCATGTGACACTACAACAGACGCATATGACCAAATTTTAATTAAATCCGGTTTGAAACGCTCATCGTGTCTGCTGCTATGGGAACCGGCAGCGAGTAAAAAGAAGTGAAGAAAGGACGAAGTTTTTACTGGCGCCGGTTCAAGAATACGGCCAAGCTTGAAGCTTGTACTACCGCCGATTGACAGTACTGCTATAAATAACAGTATCTCAAGGATGTTCGGCACAACAAGCGCCAGTACAGGATTATAGCACAATGCATTTGGTGTGTCCGATAATCCTACATCGATATCTAAATAGTTTTAAGCGGTGCTGGTGTTTAGGTTTGGATGCACCAAACTATGTCTGCCCCAGGGCTGAAACTAGTTTTGAAAGAACCAGCGCGGCGAAATGAACCTGCCTCCTCTCTCCTCACCCCAACAGCTCTCGCTCCCGCACCTCGCCTAGGCTTCCCCCGCCGCTGCCGTCCCTCCCCCCTCCTTCCCTCTCTCCAGCGTCCTCGCCGGCGGCGGAACAGAGAGGAAAGCCCCACCCCCCCCACCCCCCACCCCCCACACCAGTAGATCTAGTAGCGTAGCAGTAGAGTAGAAGCTTTCCTCGTGTGTTTTTCTTTGGGCCATGCGCCGCCTTTCCTCCCTCCTCCTCTAGGCCGTTGTCGCCGCCGTCAAGATTCGTCTCGACGCCGGCAGCATCCTTCCAATCGACGAAGGCTTGGAGATGGAGTTGAGTCCAAATAATGTAGAAGTAGGTTTCTTATCCACGTCGCCGGCGTTCATGGCTCTCCGCTGTCCATAGCGGGATTCGGTAGGGGAGCGACCGAAGCCGTCAATGTCGCGCTGCCCCACAACCGCGACGCCGGCGCACATGAGCCCCCCCCCCCCTGGTGTTCCGTCGCCGCCGCTGCGCATCCGACCGACCCTTATCGTCCTCCATGCCGCTCCACCCCAGCTACATCGAGCGCGACCTCATCGACACCTTCTCCATCTGTAGGTCTACCTCACCTCGACGCCTCCGCCTTCACCAGGCCGACGTGCTCCCCTCGGTTGACTCGCCGATCATCCGGTTGGTCGCCATCGCCCACACATGGAGATGGAGCAGCAGATCCACTACATGCTGCTTTTGCACCTTCTTCAACACTTTAGCCGGCGACAAGCTTACCAGCAGGCTCCTCACTCCTCCGGCGACATCATCTCCGGCCAAGTCCGGTGCTCAGCGACAGCCACAACGTGGCAGCCATGCACAGCCCCTTGCGGGCACATGGCGTGCAACGTGTTCATGGAGTGTGTGATGGTTCATGCCTAATTGTGTATTATCAGGGACCACACAACATGCACACTGTTATGATTCATGACTTCTCGACGTCCACGGCAACGGCAACATTCCGTGCTCAAAGTCTCAAGACTGTCGACCGTCACGGGCGGTCCGGTCATTGCGACTCGGATCCAGAAAGTCTGGCTTCGAAAGTTCTGCCTTCTAGAGGCGCTGGTTCTGTCCTTCCTCTGCGTCCTAGTGAACGACATACACATTAGCTTCACCGACGATACTTTGTCAAGCAGGACATAACCTCGTCAACGCTAGGCAGTTAGGCAGCGATCGAGCTTCAGGCACGCTATTCGCAGCGGGCCCTCGTCAGCTATTGTCGCAGCTTGTCACTTGCTCTGTCTATAGTTCCTTCTTTGGTTATGTTAGGTATCCACACCCATGTCGGGTGCTGTGTAATCTCAAGGGAGCTAACCCCTTTGCTTTGTACGCTGGTTTATGTGGTTAATATATATGAGTACACTTTGTATAAAAAAAAACTATGTCCGGATGCTATGAATCCATCCATTGATCCGTCTGTGAAGATTTGCAATATGTTGTAATATCCATTTAACTGACATGTGGTCTTGCAATGCAGTTGCTACCATGCATGTAAGCCTGATTTGCGCTGTGTGTGTTGTGCGCTATTTCGGTAATCAATTTTGTGGCTTATTAGTGGAATTGGATCTGCCAGAGTGACACGAGGAGTTATAGCTCGAAGACGTCCAAGACCAAATCCTTTGTATCAGGTTTTCGAGGAAGTAAAAAGTATCGATAGAACAGAAAGAGCCAAAGGTCATGCCATCGGGTCTACTTTGATTCAGATTCTGTGGGCCGTTCTACTTGGGCTTCCTGCTAGACCTGAACCGAAGCAGGGCCTTCTTCCTGCTTGACCTGAACCGTAGTATGATATGGAATTCATATATTAAACATTTCAAACTAGTAACGGAGCCAAAACTTCCCATTCTATGAATAAGGAAGTCCAGGGCCACTCGAGAGCTAACAAAGTTCTTGAAGATGATGAGGATA
This sequence comes from Eragrostis nindensis, assembly GCA_012490785.1. Classification (NCBI taxonomy): domain Eukaryota; kingdom Viridiplantae; phylum Streptophyta; class Magnoliopsida; order Poales; family Poaceae; genus Eragrostis; species Eragrostis nindensis. The sequence goes on along the minus strand of JAAXCT010003034.1, from coordinate 19,160 downwards.
TACTAACTGGCATATCGACGCTACGGCAAATCCAAAGTTCATCTATGGGGCCCCAACCAAGAGAAAGCGAATGTTCATTGTTTTTCATGGCAGCGCATGAAAATCAACGGCTACAAGAAAATGGCTCACTCTTATCATTCGTATGTGCCCACCACCCATGAAATTTGAGCCAACAGAGGTTGTTTGTAAAAGATTGACAAAACTTTCTAAGGCTAACATAGTTCTAACTACAAACCGTGAGAGAAACTATTTCTGAACAACAAAGTGTTTAAGTCAAAACAATAAACAATTAAGCTGGTAGATCCACTCTCACGCTTGTCACTAACCGATTAACCTCGCATGCATTGTTGACTGCAATGGGATATGTATGCCTTTTGACATTTGGTCTCAAGTATAGAACTATTATTAGTGAATCTAAATTTTTTGAATAAAAATATTTTTATTTCACATGACGTCGTAACATGAATTATATTTTATTAGCTTCTAAATATATAAAGCTCAAAAAAATGTAACTAGGACTAGACACACAAATCAAGTGGATATTCACATGAAACTGAATGTATGCACTCCTCGCAGAAGAAAAAAAAAACTGAATGTATGCACGTGCATGTAGCTAAAAGCATGTTCTCTTGAGATATGTTTTTGTACTGTAAAAATGGTGAGACTCGACTACTTACGTCAGCCCACATCAATCTCAACTAAGTATAAATATGATACTATCCACGAGATGCGGTATTCTTGCTTTGAAATTCTCGGAATGGGTCCCACTTTCATGGGTCATTTTGCACTAGAGCAATGTTATTAGTTCTCAGGTAATTTTTTTGATTTTATTAGACTAGATATAGAATGACTTTGGTATATCTAGACGTTTTTTTAAAAAAAAAATGTAAATGACAAAGTTGTAGGTCTCACTGAGAGCTACATTTTTCGTATAAAGCTCGCCGTCATCCGATCTTGTATGAAACAATTATGGTTTTTCAAAGTATAGCTGAGGACATAAATATTCAGTTTTAAAAGTAGTATATTCTCTTCCCTCGCAAAAAACAAAGTAGTATATTCTCATGGTTCGTGGCCAGTACTCTCGTGATTCTTGCGTCGAACCATGAGAGATCAGTTTTCAATTTACAGTTCCAAACTAGAGCCGTGAAACTAAACTCTCACGGTCAGTAGTGAGGCAACTTTATTCAAATGGTCATTAAGGATCTGTGGAAAATTGTTTGTCTCGTATGATCATTTCTGTATTAGTGGATTTCGGTTTCAGAAGCCAAAATGCACGATATTTGTAGAGACGTTGCGTGCTACGTTTTTACCAAGTTGCATGTGTGTGCTCCTGTTCTGGCGGCGGGTTTAAGCGTCGACAACACCTTTTTAGTTTGCAAAGCGTGGATGTGATGCAGACGTCCTACTTGAATAGATCCAACAAGCTCGATCCCCTCTCTGGCCGCTGAATACAGACTAGGACAAATTACACGAGCACGTGCAAAATAACTTTATTTCCTGGTTACCTCAGTCTTAATTAACTTCGCACAACTATGAGGACGAATGTGCTGCCAGCTAACACTTTCATTAGGATCAAGAACACGAGGGACGACAATAGCAGGGCAGCCGCTTTGATTCTGCTCACTTACCTCATTTTAATTCACATGACGTGCCATTTTTCCAATTCCATATCCTCTAGAAAAAGGCCATACCCCGAACCAGTCAAGACCGAAACACCAGACCAATGTTCGCCCACGCCAATTACAAAGGATGGACCGATCTCCAGTTTCTCTTACCACGTGAAAGAAGTTAATTGTGACGTACGGCGAGGCTGTTAGCCAGTTTTCACCGTTCATTGGCTTGTGGAACCTGATAAGCACACGACGATGGTGCCCGGAATTTCCCGATCTTCCACGGTACAAGATTCCAGCCAAAGACTTTCCTCAATTTTCAATGAAATCAGCAGAAAATCACATGTTCTCTTGCCTAACAAATGATAAAATTTCAGAACCACAATAGTAAACGATTGACAACAGAAGATCCTTTTACTCTGAATTATTGTGCTCACGGGGCTAACAACTGACCAGCTTTATTATGGAACCAACAACCAGACAGAAACGTGCACAGCTGCCTCTCCTTTTGCCCTAGGCACGCCACCACCGCCATTTGCACCCCCTCCTCTCTCTCCCGTGATCGCGCCGGCGGCTAGCTAGAGAGAGCGGGGTCCCATCTCTCTAATAGTACGTAGTGCTAGTAGTTTGAGTCCTAGAATTAGGGTTTGAGTTTACCCATGTTCGATCTTGGGATCTTGGTGTTCCCTTCTCTTTGAGGAGGTTGGGCGTCGTTGGTTTGCCTATGGCCGACGGCGACGACGATGTAGAATTATGTGTTCTGACAACGGTGAGGTGGAGACGATGTTGCTTCCGTGGAATAAGGTTTTCCGGCCCCTTACTCATTTCATCGTGGTTTGATATGGCTGCGGTGAAGGGCTAGTGAGATGTGATATTTCTCTCTTCCTACTGATGGAGATGTGGCCAATTCTCGTTCAAAGAATTAGATCGGTCTCGACAGTGAGTTCTAAGGTGGTGGATTTGGCGGCTTCAACAAAATTTGATGTCTCTCATCAGCGGTTGGAGAGGACATTGTTTCGATTAGGTTCCTACTCTTCGACCGATTCAATCGAAGAAGTGGTGTTGAAGATGAGTAAAATACTTAGATGGTATCTTTGTATTTTATTTACCTTTCAGAGTGTTTGATGTAAGGAGTCTGTACTTCTTCATATTTCATATTATCCCCTATCATTCAAAAAAAAGGGAAAACTGACCAGCTTGATCCAGCCGCCCAACGCTTAGTAGAACAACTCATGGAATAATATTCAGAGATCAAGGTGTGCAGAACTCTCACCGTGACAACAGCAAGATATGTGTACTTTTCTTGAAAGATGTAGCAGAAATAGAACAACTGATGAGAACATCACTCCTTCAGATACAACCAACGTTCCTCTGCTGTACACTCAAGGTCCAACACTAGAGCTCATGCTCAACAGTTGAATTTTACGGGTGACCTCATTCGTAACGCCTTCTTTACTTATACAATGCTACCTAATGATTTAAGTATTATTAGAAACTATGGAGATGATGAGGAGATAGCTGGAGAGGTGCTTGAAGGCATGGAGGGCCAGCAAGGGCGTCCGAGTCAAGTTGGAGGCCCAATCAAGTCGATTTCGAATCCGTTTCAGAATCCAAGAGCAGTCTGCACTAAAACGATACCCAGGTCGCGTACAAGCTCCGATTTGGACGTTCTATATATGTACGAAAACATAATGTGATCACATTTCCAATAGTACCGGTGTCATGTCATAATTCATCCGAATTAATTAGGAATCGTCAAAACAAGTTGACGTCCAGAATCTATCATCATGGTGTTGACCCACCGTAATTTGGCCTTTGGGCTTAGTATCCCGTTGGAGCCCATTAGAGGCGTGTCCAGAGGTACTGCACGCCCCTAAACCCATCATCAGTAGGTGCCACCTAAGTTAGAGTTGGGTTTTGCTTAGATTATTCTGTCAAGAACAGTTTCAGATATTTCAGCAACTTGGTTGCATTCTTGTGTTCTTGCTTGTGTTCTTCGATTCGCATGCAAGGATAAGCCTTCTGGGCGAGGTCGACCATGCAATGCCAGTCGATAACCTGAGGAGACGTGGTGTTGCGATTGCGGGGTTCATAACGTATTGTTCGGGAGCCGGATCAACGCGTCTCAAGTCTCTACCAAATCGAGAGTTATCAGAATCTTTTGAAAGATTGAGAATCCTTGTTCACATCAAGTGGTAATCAAAGATTCAGGTGCACCGTCAGGTTTGCCCTTACCCTAGTTTAGTTTGATTTTGCCTCTATCCTAGGGTCTAGAAAATTGCTCGACAAAAATATTTACTTGTTCATCTTCTACAGTCACGGACAGAAGAGGGGATTCACAATAGGAATCAAGCCACCCAGGAACAAGCTCCTGATCATGATCCCCTTCACAATCCAGCACGGACCTACAACAGATCTACACGGCAGGGAAGAAGGCACGTCATTTGGAGGAAACCTTAGCCCACAAGAAAACTCAATAATAACTTGTCCTCTCGATACAAAGGCGTCCCATGGGCGGGCGGGGAGCGGCGGCGCGCGGGGGAGGCAACAGCGCGAGGAAGGCGCCGGGGCGGGGTGGGGCCCGACGCCTGAGCGGGAGGAGGGAAGAAGAAATCGCTGCCATTGACTTTCCTTGCGCACGAATCTCAAAAGTGGGTGCTCCACGTGCTACTAGCACTCGAGTGCTGTATAATAAAATCCGTAGGCACAAGGCAGGCAAGTCACCCCATGAAACTAGCCCTACATATGTTTGGGCCCAACTCAAACTAATTGACCAAACTGAACTCAGAACTAATACTGTAGTTAAAACCAGTTTTCACCAATTTTGACTAATTTCCCAATCTTTCACAGTACAAAATTCCAGCCAAAGACTCTTTCCTCAATTTTCAATGGAATCAGCAGAAAAGGACATGTTCTCTTGGACTAACAACTGCCACGATAGTTGAAGAGGAGCTTATATTCAAGTAGGCATGATTCCTTGTTCGGTTGTTGAAGGGAAGAAGTGTCAAGCTAATGAAGCGACATTGAAGAGGAGCAAGCCCGGTGATCTAGGACCAAATCTGGGAGCTCATCAATTGTGGATGACTTCTTTTGGGGACCTCCTATAAATTGTAGTCAGCCCAATAGCCCATCAAATTTTCCCACTTGCCCTAACTTAATTAGCATCTCACGTAAAAAAAAAAGTAGTATGTGAAAGATTGGGACACGAGCATCGCATAGGCATGTGCCTATCAGTTTCCCACCTTCGAGTACTTAATCAATATTAGCGACTCTTTTTCGCCTTGTTCTTGTGAATTTATCATTTCTTTCCAGGAACGAATAACCCTCGTAGCAAAGTTTATTATGCGAGAGGACACATTAAAAATTTGCATCGTCGATTTTGCTTGGGAACATGCTTGCATGGAGACTGGGCTAGCTTTGACATGCTTTCTTAGGCTTACAAATATCATCATGGCCTTTTTTTTTTTCTCTCTCAATGGTAAGGAGTGAGACTGAGATCTTATTAATGGTGCGCTCCATTCATGTTATTTATGGATCTACCAAAATCACGACAAAATCCAACTAAAGCAGTCTAAACTTCAAACATTGCTAGTTTTCACCGCATGCATAAATAAATCATAACAATATACTGTTATCTAATACTCTAGTTCATGCATAAATCATAACAATATACACGACGTACTTGGCTGTACCTAGACGGTGCGGGCTTCGTGTGTGTGTCTCTCTCTTTGCCTGCATACTCCCTTCGGTTTTAAATTGTTGACGTTTGACTATTTACGTTTGTCCATTCGTCTTATTCAAAATATTTTAAAAATTATCATAGATTTTGTTATGATTTTTTAATGATTAAAGAAAGTTGAAATATACCTTATAACTTTGCAAGTTTGAACTAATATTTTGAATAAGACGAATGGTCAAACATAGCGAAAAGAGTCAATGACATCAATAATTTAAAACCAGAGGGAGTATGTCATTATGTCCGTTGTTCCGCAGCTTCCACAACCTGTACGCATACAAGTATGCAACTCCTTTTGCAGAAGTGTATGATGTAGCTTTTTTTTCTGACAGGATGATGCAGCTTATTTGACCGCAGCTTGACGCGCCGCATATGAACACAATGAACGACTACGTCTGGCTAGGGACATCCTATACACAGGGCGTCCTATGGTTAAGATATGATAGATCAGCCCAATAGTCCATCAAATCGGAGCAGCCCAGTCCAAATCAGATCGTCAATATTTCAAAACAAAAGAGTCAACATTTTTATAGTTCTATTTCAACATTGTTAAAATGAAATCAACACTTTTTTAAAAAATGTTGACCATTAACAACAAAAATGTTGACTTAGTGCAAACAAAATGTTGACGCAGTACATTCAAAATGTTGACGAAAATTTTCAAATTTTAAAAAATTCAAAAAATATCCATATGGATCTCATTTTGTAGAATTAATTGTAACAAACACATAGGTTCAAACGGATTCGAAAATGGACTTACGGTTTAGGAGAAAATGCGTTTAAAGTTTGAAATCTATTCTTTTTCTCGCACTCCACCCGCCCCAATCAGGACGCGACACGTGGCAGCATCTGGCTCTTCCTCCTTCTCTCTCCGCGAATCATGGACGTTCATATGTGGAGCACGAATCTCAAACAGTGGGCTAGGGAATGAATTTCGTCGGACGACCTACGTATAGGTTTCACCGTCTGGCTGAGTGGCTGTGACCCGTACCCATGCTGGCGGCTCCATCTCACGTTGATTAACTGCAGCCGGGCCACCAAAGGCCAATAGGCCATGCAACGATACGGCCAGTTAGTAATCCATGGCACTACACGATTGGAATACGCAGCCCAATTAGTAACTTATATATATTCACGTATGAGAACAAAGCAGCGATTTATATGCGCAGCCCAAACAGTCTCAAACCCTACCTTCGTAGGAGGAGGTGGCTGAATGCCTTGGCCACTGGAGCATAGAATGGTTCTTGAATACTCGAATAATTAACAACCATAATTAACTCGAATGATTGAATTTGAATTGAATTCAATTCAACTTGACGTGAATTTGACATGAACTCGGATGGCAGAGGTATGGGAACCTCGGACTCAAATTTATTAAGTATGAGAAATATAGATGCATGCTTTTCCTTACTAGTTCAAGGCATCCTCAAGTTTCATCAGATGGCTCGTGTTGTCTTAAGCTATGTAGCTACTGTCTCTAGTATTAATTGTCAAGAGCGCAGCTCCGCCGCTTATTAAAACCGCTGTGGGTGGCACGGGAACGACATAGTTGGCGGGAGCAATAGACTCACTTCTAATCTAGTATGGATACATATTTTGTGTCCTTTCCTTCCGTTGAATTAGATAAGTTTAGGTTTTGAGATACACATGTGAGAGTAATAAATACATGTGGGTGTATGGAAAATACAATAATGGGCATTAGGTGACCTCTTTTGCCATATGGCGGTGTAGAAATGATATTTGTTTTGATAATGTAAAATATATATCGTTTATGCAGGCACTATTCAGAGGAGCTTATTGGTTGCGGTATTGGGCGCTGCTGCAGCCTGAGGAGGTTAGAGACCATATAAGAGGGGTGAACGCAACATTGGAGGTCGCTGCACTGGAGCATTATGCCTCTTATGGTTGGAGATTTAATAATAGACTTGGTCCTCCTTAGCTTGTTTTGTGTTTAAGTTGAGCTCTTCTTGTCAATCGAGATTGACACATTTATGTAATAATGAAAGAAAACAAAAACCGGGCTGTGTGCGGTGCAGAGGCCGGGAACTTGTAATCAGTTTCCATTATCGAAAAAAGGTTGACCTCTTTTGCCTAAAATATCTCCCTTAGTTTATCTTAAATGTCTTTTATGTTACAACTATGCAAAATGAAGGTTAAATAAAAAATTAGTACTTGTTAAAGACTGATTCAAGTAGACGCTCAAAGAGTAGTGCAAATAAGGCCCTGTTTGGATCCTCTAGCTAGCTAAAATTAGCCAACTAAAACATTAGCCATCTAATTTTTTAGCTAGCTACTTTTAGAAGGTACTCCCTCTGTCCAGAAATAGCTTCAGTTTTGTTCTAAGTCAAACTTTTCTAACTTTGACAAAAATATCTAAAAATATATATTATTTCAAACTAAGATAGTTATATATTATGAAAGTTCATTTCACGATGAATCTAGTAAAAGCATTTTCATGTTGTCAATCTTTACGGTTTTCTAGATATTGTTGGTCAAAGTTTAAAAAGTTTGACTTATGACAAAACTCAATGTACACTATATTTCTGGAGGGAGGGATTACTTGTTTGGATTCTTGACTAATGTTTCTGGTTTTTAGACTTTTCTTGCCTTTTAAATGTGTTTCTTGCCTTTTTATATGTTTAGTCGATTTTAGTAGCTTTGAGGTGACTAGGGGCTAAAAGTTTAGGAGGGGGTGGGCTAAAAGTTTAGGAGATTTTAGGAGGTTATGTTTGGATCCCAACTGACTAAAATTAGCTAGCTAAAAGTTTAGGAGGTGGATCCAAATAGGCCTAAATGCTGAAGCGTGGAAAGGCTCATGTAGAAAACACCGTACGTATAAGACTATCTCCAACGGTCTGGAAGACCCAAACCCAAAATAGGTGTCAATTTTCTTCAACATGGCAGACCAAAAAAATCTCTACCTCCAAGGGAGGACGCAAAACCGAACCCTTCTTCCTTCTTCCTCTTCTCGCGTCGTGCTGACCCCGCACTGACGCCATCGCGCCAAGACGAGCCGGCCGTCGCGCGCCTCGCGCTTGCCCGCCGTCGCCAGCCCCGCTCTCCCCCGCACCCTCTTTGTCAGAGCACATCGTGGATCCCCCAAATCTTGAATACAAATTGCTTGTGCCTCATGGATCCGGTCGAAATTACCCAGGAGGAGGAGGGGGTGGAGGACCCTGGCGGCGGCGCCGTGGGTGGTGCTGGCCGTGGAGGCCCCTGGCGGCGGCGGCGTGGGTGGTGCTGGCCCTGGAGGCAGGGGTGCCGCGCCCTCGCCGGATCCATGAGGCACAGTCGAGGCCGTCCTCCACGCGGGTCATGTTGGCGGTTCTTATGCGATAAAATAAATTCATTAATTCCGCAAGCGCACGGATCACCATTGTAGCATTTCACCTTGGAGTATTCCAGGGTTATCGTATTTATATTTCCGCAGGGAAGTAGAGCAAAAGGGAGCTGAATAATAGCAATGCATTGGATAATTTGGAGAAAGAAATAATGTATCAACTATACTTGAGACGGGGGTAAGATAGGCATGATATATATGGGTGGCACACACATCCTCAAATCCAAGGTAAATAAAAGAAATAAAATGTAGTATACATTTGGGAGAGCAGGAGATAGAGTTAAGGCTACCTGTATGTTTATCTATTATTTACTCTTTCTAGCAGTCTAGTCTACAAAGGTTATCTACTCTAGTTAAGCTCATACACATACAAGTCATGTCGTTTCGGGGCACACACGTGCTAGGTTAACCGATGATGCTAGTTCAAACCTAGGGAACCGTGCTATGATTAAGACCCTGATGTCCAACCGACCCTGGATTACACCCGGACGTGGTGGATTACAGAGACCGGTGCAGCTGTCACATACACTCGCGGCTACCATCCTCCGTGGGGCTGGGTGCCAAACGTGCATAGGCTAAGCTCTAAGCGCCATGCTTACAACCCGCCTAGAGGAACTACTCTTGATCAACGGAGCAGTCCTATCTAAGAATGAACAAGCACAGATTTCACACGACGTCATCTCCGACGAAGGCACTCTCTCGTACTTGCTATTCCAAAAAACGAATCCCACAACAAGACTTCTACGAGCACTTACTTAACAGAATAAATAAACTAAATAGAAAAGAATTACTAAAAGAAATAAATAAAGATAAACTAATTATATATTAAATAAAATAATATCTCAAAAGAGTAAGGATACAAAGAACTATACCGAACTCCGAGAAGACTCCGGAAGCCCGCGAGAGCTCTCACTCTACTCTACTCTACTCTAACTCCCAAAGCTACTACTAAACTAAACTAATGAACACTTGGATGAAGTGTGATGGTGCGAGTTGCTTCGGAGGCCGAGAGGTCCAATTTATAGCTTGTCAAGGCGGTGGGAGCACCCTGGCCGAAGCTGGAGAGGCGGTGGCGCCAAAGTCGGCCGGCCGGCCTAGGGGGGTGGCCGGCCTGCCGTCCCCTGTGGCGGTTTGCCACCGTCTTAAGCGTGGACGCTCCAGATCAGTCCCTGAAGTCGGTCTGAAGGTCGGCTCCTCGCTGGGGTCGGCAGAATTGAAGAGAGGGCCAAGTAAAGGCCCAAATAGCCCACCTTCTAGAATGGCGGTGGAATTCTGCTGGGCTGGCCTCTAATTATGCGTTGTGGATTATTTTCCAGCCCACTGGAGGAAGTCTGGGGCTTGCGGCCACCAGGTGGGGCCGGCCGGCCAGGGAAATTCCCTGGCTGGGCCCACTTTTCTCCACTATTCACTCCTGCATCCAAATATCCACCAAAACCTGTGGAGTAGCATTATTCCTAACTACTATGCACAAAATCTTGGTGTTATGCATTTATTTACCGGTAGGGTGGCGGTCAAATCATGGTTTAATGACCGCCAACAGGTCACTGCTACGGCAAGCTCGAAGTGCTTGTCAGCACCGTCACGCGCTCGTCGTGCTCGCCGTGCTCGTCTCCACCTTCCACTATGAGAAGCTCCCCTCCGCCATCGACCAGGTTCGCGAACCATTCCGAAGGGAGGGAGGGGGAGGGCACGGCGGTGGACGAATCGGCTCCGGAGGGAGGGAGGGAGGGGATGGCTGTAGCGTTACCGCTTTTCGCAGGATCGAGTCGGAAGTGCTGATGAACAGACACAACAGTACATCACATAAAGAACACAAATTTAAGTTTTAAAGTTATTACATAGTCCAATTAAAACATCGAGTAGCACAGCGGAAGTCCAACAACAAAGCGAAGTCCAGGTCTGAAGGAAACTACGATACACCAAGGAGCACACGCTCACGATACACGAATCCGCATCAGAAGCCCGATGATGCGAACTCAACTGGAGATCACTCCTCCAGCTCCCAGTGAACCGTCCAGCCCACAGGAGGGCTGTCCGTCCCACTGGCCACCTCCACCAGACGAGTCAGGAACAAAGACGCTACCTGCATACAACATTAAAGAGCTAAACCCTGAGCAACTAATACTCAGCAAGACTTACCCGTCAACGTGGCTAACTACAGCCGACTCCTAGAATGCAAGGGCTACAAGGGGTAGGCTGACTCACTTGCATAAAAGCGCACTAAATACTTGGTCCTTACTTTCAAATTTTAATTCAAGTTAAGTACTTAGCCAATAATACAGTGCACTTATCTCTAAAACAGGTATAAAGCAGCAATACATCATCCGGTAATAGCAGTATACAGCAAAATATATAAAGATAACCATAATAAACTAGCATCATCATCATCATCATCAAAATATCACACTACGAGGTGACTCAGTGAACAAGAGGGTGCTCATTTCCAAGAGCGGCGGCATCGATGTACATCCTGCAGGAGAAACCTGACCACACGATGCACACGCACAAAGTCGCATGCGGCAACCTTTCACGCTGTACACCACCGGAGCCGTACCAGATTCTACTCCTCCCGAGGAAGGGTCTTCCGCCGTGGTCGCCGTCCCAGACGTACAACCACGCAGAACGTTGTCCTTCCTCTCCCAAGTACCATGATAGAAAGAGTAAAGTATCCACCAGACATCCAGGGCGACACAGGCTACATCGGTTTACTAGGCCCATAAACACTAGCATGTGATCAGTACGTTCATGCTTGCTCAGCGGGGCCAACAACGAACGGTCCTTAATCGACACAGACGGGGCTACCACCGTGAAGGCCCAGCCTTCTCCAACCATCCTACACAAACAATCCCCGTCCGGTCTGCAACAAACCTAAATTCTGCTAGTACAATCCAGAGTAATTCCTATCATGCGAGTGGGACCTACCACTCGGCTTCTACCGTCCACTAGACCCTAAGCATAGCAGATTCTAACGATATCCTAGAACCAACTACTACAAAATAGGACACAAGGTAAATAAGGAAGGGGGTCCTAATGCAGTTCTATGGTTTCACATCAACTCCTAATAAACCTAATGCACATTCAATTACTAGCCCCAATCAAGTGAGAAAGTAAAAATCTAACAGGTAGGCATGCACCGGGGCTTGCCTGGCTCAGGAGCTACGCTAGCGGGGTCAGTGGTGCTATCAGACTGCTGCTCCTCCTGCTGTGCCTCCTCCCGGCAGCTGGAAGTCCAGTGGCTCCGGAGTCGCCTCTGTCACTACACGTCATGGCAAGGAATGAATGCAAGTTAGATGCAAGTAATATGATGCAATTAAGAAATTAATTAATGGACAGTCATTTACACTGTAAGTGCAAATGATTAACTAGTTATCTTCGTCTGAAGTATTTCCTTCATTAACTCTTGATTAAGTTAATTACTTAAATTAACTTTAGTGGATTAATTAATTAAATTAATTAATTTTGAAAATTATTGTGTCCAGTGGCATTTTTCTAATGAAGAGTACCACTGAAGGTGAATTATGGTGAAGTTTGGTGATTTATTGCAATACGGATTATTTATAAAAATTTAAACAATGCAGAACACGATTTAAATCATAATAAAATAATTAAATAGGATATGAAAGTAGCAAAAATGTTCTGTAAGTGTGTTAACAGTAGCTTAACAGGAATACAAGAGTTTGTGATTTATGGAGCAACAGAGAATTTATTAGGATTTAAACAAGGATTAATACCTTTGGATTTTTACAGAGAACAGATAAAATGACATATGTGATTTGACATTTTTGTTGGATAGGTCTGCTCACAAGGAGTCCAATAAAATTGGTTCGCATTTTTCTGATTTGTATTCGATTTTCTATGAATTTTACAGGCTTCTGATATTTTTTTTGGGAATTAAAGATATTCGGGAAAAGGGATTTGGGCTCGGCCCGGTTGGATCTGGGCCGCGCACAGGGTTGGGTTTGGGCCAGGCTGGATCTGGGCCGAGCGGATCTGGGCCGAGATGGCTGGCGGCGGCCGGCTCGCCGGAGCGCGGCGGCGCGCTCGCCGGAGCTGGGTTCCCGGCCGTCATTTGGAGAACGGGGAGTACGGAGAGGGGCTTCGCGAGACGGTGAGCTCACCTACGGTGGCGCGACCGAGCGGGGGTGGCCGGAGCAGGTCGGCGACGAGAGCGGCGGCGACCGGGGCACTTCGGCGGCGTCGCGAGCTCACCGTGGTGGTACGTGTTGACGGAGAGGAGCGGTGGGGGTGGTGCTCGCCGTGGGATTGCGCGGGGAAGAAGACCAGCGAAAGGGACAAACAGCGCTGGGCCTCGACGAGCTGCGGAATCAAAGGAAATAGAGATGAGGGAGAAGCACGAGCGTGATGCGCAACTTCTGGTGCGACGAGGCGACGCGAAACTCACCAGAGGGAGGATTCGACGACGAGGTGGCGGAGCCCGGCGGCCGGTCTCGAGGAAGAAGACTCTGATTCGCGGCACTCAAGGCGGGGGATGGGAAACGGTGTCCATGTTGAGCTCGACGACGACTCGGCGCACGCCTTTGCACAACAGCTCGGCCCGGGGAGAGCTCACCGTGGCGGCGCAACGGCGAGGTGAAGCACGAGCTCGGAAATGGAGTGAAAGGTGGCGGCGCGGCTTGCTAGGGTTAGGGTTTGGATGGGGTGGAGGCCGGGAGAGGAGGGGCCGGTAAAAAGAGGTCGACCGCGGCTGGGAGCGGCCAGGGAGGCGCGGCGCGGCCGTATGCCGGCGGCCACGCGGCGAAAAGGCGCCGGCAAACGCTCAGTGAGAGAGACGACACTAACGAGCGGTCCCTACGGCATCTTTTTATTTTCGCGAATTATTCAAATTGTGAACTTCCCCAGTTTGTGTACACAATTTGAGCTAGCAAATGAGCTTCAAAATTTGCAAATGTGGTACCATTGGAAAGATCTTGGAAAGATCTATCCACTGGCCAACATGCACAGCTGAACTCCCAGTAGATTTCAAATGATAGCTGGTCAAAGTTGATCACTTTTTCAGCTTTCGGGATTTATTTGAGCATCCAAATGAATTTCTAAAATTATGAAAAATTCTTTAAAATTCTTAAATTTCGAGTTGCTTCACAAGCATTGGTTTGACAATTTGTTTGAATTTGAAATTCGAATTGGATTTGACTTGATGTTTGGTTCAGTTCAGTTTGAGTTGGTTTCAGAAGTTGGCTGCAGTGACATGGGATGTCACAGCCCTCCCCCCTTAAAAGAATCTCGTCCCGAGATTAAAGAGGAGAGGGAAAACGAAAGTAAAAGAGCGAAGAACATGATATAAAAATGGAACAACTAAACAACGCACCTCGGGGTAGAAAACCGGGAAAATGGGAGTTCAAGAACTCTTCTGTCTCCCATGTAGCCTCAGCCTCGGAGTGGTTGCTCCACTGCACCTTATAGAACTTGGTAGTGCTCTTGCGGGTGACTCGGTCCTTCTGATCAATGATCTTGATGGGCTGCTCAGGATAAGTAAGATCTGGCTCGAGCTGCTGCAAATCACTGACTGCCACATCTGCAGGGACCCTCAAGCACTTCTTCAACTGAGATACGTGGAAAACATTATGAACCCCGGAGAGATTGGGTGGCAACGCCAAACGATATGCCACGGGTCCACACTGCTCGGATATTCGCAACGGTCCAATATACCTCGGAGCTAGCTTCCCTCTGACACCAAACCGACGTACACCCTTCATGGAGAGACACGAAGGTATACATGATCACCAACAGCAAAGACCAACGGTCGGCGTCTCCTATCTGCACAGCTCTCTGTCGGGACTCGGCCGCTCTCAGATTGGATTGAATGCGGCGCACTGTCTCCTCAGCCTCTGCTATCAACTTGGGTCCAAAGCTGAATCGCTCGCCAGACTCCACCCAATTAAGGGGAGTCCGACAACGACGTCAGTACAAAGCCTCAAACGGTGCCATCTTGATGCTCTCCTGGTAGCTGTTGTTGTACGAGAACTCAGCTAGTGGCAGACATTTCTCCCAATCCTTGCTGTGAGTCAACACACAAGCACGAAGCAAGTCCTCAAGAATCTGATTCACCCTCTCAGTCTGTCCATCTGTCTGTGGGTGATAAGCAGCACTGCGGATTAAGGTGGTGTCTAAAGAAGCATGCAACTGCTCCCAAAAACGAGAAAGAAACAACTGAGTCCCTCGATCTGAAATGATGGTCTTGGGCACTCCATGCAAACAGACGATCCGAGAGATGTAGAGCTCTGCATACTTCTTGGCATCGTACTCGGTCTTCACTGAAATGAAGTGAGCAGACTTGGTCAGTCGATCAACGACTACCCAAATAGAGTCGTGCTTCTGAGATGTGCGAGGCAACCCAACAATGAAATCCATGCTGATATCCTCCCACTTCCAAGCAGGAACACTCAAAGGCTGCAGTAGACCAGCAGGCTTCATATGATCTGCCTTGACTCTTCTGCAAGTATCACACTGTTGGCGGTTCTTATGCGATAAAATTAAATTCATTAATTCCGCAAGCGCACGGATCACCATTGTAGCATTTCACCTTGGAGTATTCCAGGGTTATCGTATTTATATTTCCGCAGGGAAGTAGAGCAAAAGGGAGCTGAATAATAGCAATGCATTGGATAATTTGGAGAAAGAAATAATGTATCAACTATACTTGAGACGGGGGTAAGATAGGCATGATATATATGGGTGGCACACACATCCTCAAATCCAAGGTAAATAAAAGAAATAAAACGTAGTATACATTTGGGAGAGCAACGAGATAGAGTTAAGGCTACCTGTATGTATCTATTATTTTACTCTTTCTAGCAGTCTAGTCTACAAAGGTTATCTACTCTAGTTAAGCTCATACACATACAAGTCATGTCGTTTCGGGGCACACACGTGCTAGGTTAACCGATGATGCTAGTTCAAACCTAGGGAACCGTATGCTATAATTAAGACCCTGCTGAGTCCAACCCGGACATGGTGGATTACAGAGGCCGGTGCAGCTGTCACATACACTCGCGGCTACCATCCTCCGTGGGGCTGGGTGCCAAACGTGCATAGGCCAAGCTCTAAGCGCCATGCTTACAACCCGCCTAGAGGAACTACTCTTGATCAAGGAGCAGTCCTATCTAAGAATGAACAAGCACAGATTTCACACGACGTCATCTCCGACGAAGGCACTCTCTCGTACTTGCTATTCCAACAATCACGAATCCCACAACAAGACTTCTACGAGCACTTACTTAACAGAATAAATAAACTAAATAGAAAAGAATTACTAAAAGAAATAAATAAAGATAAAACTAATTATATATTAAATAAAATAATATCTCAAAAGAGTAAGGATACAAAGAACTATACCGAACTCCGAGAAGACTCCGGAAGCCCGAGAGAGCTCTCACTCTACTCTACTCTACTCTAACTCCCAAAGCTACTACTAAACTAAACTAATGAACACTTGGATGAAGTGTGATGGTGCGAGTCGCTTCGGAGTCCGAGGGGTCCAATTTATTCCTTGTGAAGGCGGTGGGAGCACCCTGGCCGAAGCTGGAGAGGCGGTGGCGCCAAAGTCGGCCGGCCGGCCTAGGGGGGTGGCCGGCCGGCCGTCCCCTGTGGCGGTTTGCCACCGTCTTATGCGTGGACGCTCCAGATCAGTCCCTGAAGTCGGTCTGAAGGTCGGCTCCTCGCTGGGGTCGGCAGAATTGAAGTGAGGGCCAAGTAAAGGCCCAAATAGCCACCTTCTAGAATGGCGGTGGAATTCTACTGGGCTGGCCTCTAATTATGCGTTGTGGATTTTTTCCAGCCCACTGGAGGAAGTCTGGGGCCTGCGGCCACCAAGTGGGGCCGGGCGGCCTAGGGTGGGGCCGGCCGGCCAGGGAAATTCCCTGGCTGGGCCCACTTTTCTCCATTATTCACTCCTGCATCCAAATATCCACCAAAACCTGTGGAGTAGCATTATTCCTAACTACTATGCACAAAATCTTGGTGTTATGCATTTATTTACGGGTAGGGTGGCGGTCAAATCATGGTTTAATGACCGCCAACACACACTCAGAAACATAGCGAGCAATTTCCGCTTCATGCGGGTCCACCAGAAACGACTCCTCAAGTCCTGATACATCTTATTGCTGTCTGGGTGGATTGAGTACTTGGACAAGTGCGCCTCATCAAGAATCTTCTTGCGCAACTCAAAGTCCTTCGGAACACCATTTTGTTCTTGAACCGCAGAACTCCATCATCATCCTCTCTGAAACACTGGACTCTGGCTTCCCCAAGCTTGAGTCTCCTCTTAAGGTGACCCACTTTAGCATCCTTCTTCTGCGCTGCCACAACCTCATCACGCAAAGTTGGAATGAGTGATATGTTGGCCAAGGAGCCATAAGGATACACTCGAACACTGGGCTCCTCCTCTGCGCACTGAACAACGATAAGGTTATTGCAATGAGCCTTGCGACTCAAAGCATCAGCAACCACATTAGCGTTCCCTGGATGATAGTGAATCTCTAGATCATGGTCCTTGATCAGCTGCAACCATCTCCTCTGACGCATGTTCAGATCTGACTGTGTGAAGATATACTTGAGACTCTTGTGATCTGTATAGATATGCACCAGATTTCCCAACAGATAATGCCGCCATACTTTCAAGGCAAGTACAACGGCTGCCAGCTCTAGATCATGAGTAGGGTAATGCTCTTCATGTCGCTTAAGCTGCCGAGAGACATAAGCAATCACCCTTCCCTCCTGCATCAGAACACAACCAAGACCGGTACCCGAAGCATCACAGTACACATCAAACGGCTTGGTGATATCTGGCTGAGCTAAAACTGGAGCTGTATGTAGGAGAAAACTTCTTCAAATTCTGAGCTTGCATCCTCACACTGCGGACTCCACACAAACTTCACATTCTTCTTCAGCAACTCAGTGATGGGCTTGGAGATCTTAGAGAAATTCGGAATGAACCGACGGTAGTAACCAGCCAAACCCAAGAAACTGCGAATCTGAGAGACAGAGGTAGGTGCCTTCCAATTCAGAACATCCTGCACCTGCTCGGATCAACAGCAATGCCCTCTGCAGAGACAACATGACCAAGGAAAGGGACTTCCTTCAGCCAAAACTCACACTTGCTGAACTTGGCATACAGCTGATGGTCTCGCAGACACTGCAATACAGTACGGAGGTGCTGCTCATGCTCCTCCTCAGTCTCTGAATAGACCAAGATGTTGTCAATGAAAACCACGACAAACTTGTCCAGCTCTAGCATGAATACCGAGTTCATCAAGTACATGAAGTAAGCAGGTGCATTGGTCAACCAAAAGACATCACCAGATACTCATAGAGCCCACACATTGGAGAGAAAGCAGTATTCGGAATGTCCTCTGCACGGATCTTGATCTGATGGTACCCTGAACGAATATCAATCTTGGCAAACACTTGGCTCTAGCTAGCTGATCGAACAAGATATCAATGCGAGCGGCAACAGATACTTGTTCTTGATGGTCACAGCATTCAGTGGTCCATAATCCACACATAGCCTGAGCGCCTGATCCTTCTTCTTCACAAACAAGGCTGGACAACCCCAAGGTGAAGAGCTCGGACGAATGAAACCTTTGTCCAACAGCTCCTTCAACTGAATCTTCAACTCTGCCAACTCATTTGGGGCCATCTTATAAGGCCTCCGAGAGATAGGTGTCGTGCCTGGCTGCAACTCAATACGGAACTCCACATCTTGATCCGGTGGCATGCCTGGCAAATCAGCTGGGAACACATCGGGGTATTCGCGCACCACGGGTATTACATCCAGACTCTTGCCAATGGCCTGATGCACTGATGGTCTCGATGCGGTCAACAGAGATAACTGAAGATCGACCCGCCACGAACAGGTGAATCCAAGTGAACTGAACGAAGAGAGATATCCAGAACAGCCTTGTGGTACTTCATCCACCTCATACCCAGAATCACATCAATCCCTTGCCCTTCCAGTACTATGAGATGGGCGGGAAAAGTCTTGCCAGCCAACACAAGAGGAGCATTAGAGATGATCTGCCTGGTAAGAATACGACCTCCTGGAGTACTAATCATATACGGAACCTCCATCGTAGATATCAGAAGACCGAACGGCAAGTGCAAGCTAGACTGAATGATGAAATCATGAGTGGCACCAGAATCGAATAAGATAACTGCGGACTGACCACACAAAGAAAACGTACCAGCGAGAACCTGCTCACCCTCTGGAATCTCCTCTGCCGTGGTGTAGTTGACACGGCCAGCCCTGACATGTGCATCCCTGCCCTGGAACGCTGCTGACCACCTGCCTGCACTGGAGCCCTCTGCGCATTGTGCTGCCTAGGGGGGAGCACGGCAGTCACGCGCAAAGTGCCCAACCTGCCCACATTGAAGCACGGAAAACCTCTGCCCACCTGCTGCTGCTGCTGCTGAGGCCTAGCTCCAATCTGCTGTTGCTGGTGTGGACGGGGGGCTGCGG